>JASAMX010025174.1:0-17779 GCA_030248175.1 Microlaimidae sp. YZB2_3
AAGAGAAAATGGAAAAAAAAAGACAAAAAAAGCGAAAATAAGGTGAAAATAGCTTTTGAATGGCTTAAAATACATTGAAATAGGCTAAAAACTGCAAAAAATTCGTGATGATGGCGTCATCATAGGTCAAAAATGGCGTCATAATTTTAGGGTACTTTTTCATTTTTTGGCGGGGAAGGGCAATAAAACGGGAGGGCAAATCCTCCAATAAAGCGGGGGGCATTTTCAAACCATGCACAGGTCTGCAGGGGGTATTTCCAGACTGTGCGCATGTCTGCATAAATATTGCTTTTTATTTTTAGCAACAAACTAGATGAAAGCATTTCAATACAATTAAACATTTCATTTCTTAACAAGCATGTTTTTACTGGGGCCGATCTAAAACCGGAAAATGGAATTGTTGTTATTGCTGAAAATTTGACATCCAGTCGTGTATTGCTCAAACCAACGAAGGCAGACAGCAATATTCTTTTTTGGGCTACAGATTGCTACACCTCGGACCTAAATACAAGCTGCAATGTAAAGTAGGTATAAAACTTTTGTAAGCAAAAAGGCTCAACCCAATCTTAATTTAATTTGGTGTGGTATAGGGTAGTGCATTTAATTTCGGCACTTTCTTGTTTTTCCAATTTAACTTTTCACTGTATGGCCCAATTTTCATGTTTGATAGCTCATTTTGAAGCTTTCACGATATTGCGTGCGTCATAAAAGTTTCACTTTACAAAATTTGTTTTTTATTTAATTAAATCAGTTTAAAAAAAATATGGAAAATTGCCGAAATTAAATGTATGCATTTAATTTCGGCACTTTACAAACAATCGATTGTTTCTCAGTCAAAAAATCCTCATTTTCAAAAATTTAAAAACCTATCATTATCTCCAGACAGTTTTCTTTAATTTAAGTTTCTACTTGTTGTTCAACGTGTAACTGGCAAAAAGTTACAGCTAAAATGCCGAGGAACAAAAAGGAAGCAAGAACCAAAAGATGTACAGAGGGTTGAAATAAAACAGCTCAACTTACGGCAAGTAGCGGCAGTTAGGCAGGTGGCAGGCAGAAAATATAGGGAAATAGGCGAATTGGTGGCACCGAAAATGATACATATATGGGGATTTGCACAAAAACAAATAAACTATTTTTTATTTATATTAAAATGTATGAACAAAAATCTTTTATCATACCTAAAAATTTTTTATGCAACTGATCTTAAGATTCATGATGACGCTTCACAGCTCCTACTTCACACTTCTGCAAGTGCGAAGGTGCTTATAATGTAGAAGTGCATACAAAAGTAATTAAAGTCACAAAGTAATTAAAGTCACAAAAAATGCCTATAAAATTTCGAAATAAATAAGAAATCACTACTCCGCACTGCGCTAGGTCCACTGCCATTTTCTGGACTTTGCTTATTTTTCTGAATGAAAACAAAATTCAGTTGACTAGAATATTTAAATGCATGTTTTTACTCAACCGAAAATTTTTTTACAATAATGGAGATTTGATAAAAACTGCCTAAGCCATGGTGAAAAGCTTATTTTTACCAATAAAGACACGCACGCTCGCACGCACGCACGCACACACACACACACACACACACACACACACACACACACACACACACACACACACACACACACACACACACACACACACACACACACACACACACACACACACACACACACACACACACACACACACACACACACACACACACACACACACACACACACACACACACACACACACACACACACACACACACACACACACACACACACACACACACACACACACACACACACACACACATACACACACACAGAGACACACATACACACACACACAGAGACACACGATGGAGTCAACATATCATATGACATCTCGCATGATATTTTGACCCCCCTGATTTTTGACCGGGGAGTCATTCTACACCGGGAGTCAAAATATCATATGACACCGGCATTCCGATGGGGGCAATGCATCCCCACAGATCGCCGATCTTGCATTGTCCTTTATGGAATTTAGTTATTTAAAAGCAAATCCTCATGATCGCTCTAAATTATCCACGTCCATAAGATACGTTGACGAATATGTGTGGTTAACTGTCCTGATTTCTTAAATATTACCAAAAACATATATCCCAATTGTTTACCTTTGAATGATACAACTATTTCTGCAAACAAAATTAAGTATTTAGATCCATCAGTTAACATCAATAATAACGGTTATGATATAGATATTTATAATAAGACAGATGATTTCAATTTTAAGGTTATCAGATATATTGACAAAAACAGTAACGTTACAAATAGATTAGGTTCCGATATTCTTTATGGACAACTAATCAGATCTATGAGAATATGTTCAAATAAAAAATACTTTAGGGATAAATGTAAAGACTTATTTTTACAATATATATTGCTGGGTTATAATCAATCGGAAATTAAAGATACTTTCCTACTTTTTTTAAAAAATTATAGGGCTGCTTTAATTAAATTTGAGATCTACTCTAAGGAGCACTGTCACAAATCAAATTTCTATAACGCACAAACCGGACTGCTCCTTTAATACTGAACCGATTCAGCTGAAATTTAAAAATGTTGTAGCCTTGTAGTGGAGCACTCTAAATAATAAAGTTGAGTTAGGTAGGTTTGGTATTAAAGGAGCAGTCCGGTTCGGGCGTTATAGGAATTTGATTTTTGACAGTGCTCCTTTAAAACATCTTACTGGTTTTGACTTTGCGAATTGCATGCTCTAACAGTAAAAATCTCGTACATCGTCAACCAAAACGGTTTTTTACTGGCATACCAGTAAAAAAATACTGGTGAACCACCGGAGATATGTGGATGAAAAAAACTTTGTGGGCTATTGGAGGCAGGGGTAAGGTTTTCACAAATAAAATCATCAAAATCGAAGACAAAAAATTTGACTCCATACCGCACCTTTAAGTTGCACAATAAGCCGTATTTTTTATCACCCTTTATTAAAAAAGTCGACTTTAAGTAAAATCAATCATGAAGTTAATTTTTTGTTCAAATCTTTTCAAAACATTAAGACAAACTACTCTCTAAAACATCTTACTGGTTTTGACTTTGCGAATTGCATGCTCTAACAGTAAAAATCTCGTACATCGTCAACCAAAACGGTTTTTTACTGGCATACCAGTAAGAAAATACTGTTTGCGTCAGTAACCAGTAAAAAAAATTGCTGGTTTCACCGGTAACCAGTAACTTAAAGAGTGTTACAGTTACTGGTTACCGGTGAAACCAGCAATTTTTTTTTACTGGTTACTGACGCAACCAGTATTTTCTTACTGGTATGCCAGTAAAAAACCGTTTTGGTTGACGGTGTACGAGATTTTTACTGTAAGAGCATGCGATTCGCAAAGTCAAAACCAGTAAGATGTTTTAGAGAGTATTGTAAAAAAGATGCTAACAATTTCACTAATCTTTGCCTCAGCTAGGATCTTTAGACCTGGAGGATTTTTTGATCTGAGGATATACTGACCCGCTTTCACTTCTAGAATGGATCATATAAAAGGTTGCACCTAATAATTTTTATTCAGCGCGATTTGCATATAGAATTTAGTAAATAAGTGTCAATAAACCTGTATTTTTTATATATATTAATTTTACTAATCTAATTATGGCCTTCAGTCGAGTTGGAATTACAGCACAGAAATTTTATTGCCACCATATGTTTTAATTATTCTGCGTACTTTTCTTTATAATGTAGACATTTTAGAATATACAAGTTTCTTCTTCAATTCTTTTGAAATCCGGGCATCTTAACACAATTATCTAAATTCTCCCCGTAAAAATTAATTTTATTTTAAAAATTTTTTTAAAATTTAGTTTTAGTCTGCAGGGGCCAGCCTTCAAAAAACATATAAGCCTGCAAAGGTATGTTAATTTTTCCTATGTTGTTTAAAATTACTCTCTCTTTAGTTCTCTTGTTAAACTAAAAAATTTTTTACTGTTCAAAATAAGTTGTTATATATATAATCCTAATTGCAAAACTTATTTTAACATGTGGGTTATTAGATTTTCTCCAATCCAATAACCTAAAAACTGTTATAAAAAATTTAAAAAATATATATTTTCAAATTCATTCTACTCAGCCATACACTAAGGCTATTATAATTATTCGGTATCAACAGGAAAATTCTTTTTATATAGTTAATTTTTATGTATTATTGTGTAATTACAACAAAAGCTACAAATACTTAGTTTAAAACGTAATTTAAAATGTAATTTAGCCAATAATTATAGCACTCATAAAATTACTTTTGAACTTTTACCTTAAAAGTTAGATATGCTAATATTCATTGTTTATGGGCTCTTGACTTAACAAATTTTAAGTTTGAACATCATTTAACAATACTTATTACTGTATAAACTAAAAGAAAATGTTTGTAAAGGGGAAAAGGTTTAAAAATTAATGTGATTTATTTGCATAATTTGATTGATTTAGATGGACAATTTAGAGAACGCCGCAACAGGACTAAAAAGACCTTTGGAAATGGACAACGCAGAGGTCAGTATCAGTAATTTGATTCTAAATTTATGCAAAAAAACATAACAGATAGATGCATATCATAGTAACTAATAATGGGCTCTAAAAATACTAATTTAACTAATTTCATTATTTTATGTTGTAAAAGATTGGAGGTGAGAAGCTCGCTGAGGAGTCGCGCTTTGCTCTAGTCTTGTTTATAGTCTATACGAGTTTAAAGCGACGAAATAGACTATAATGATAAAATGCTACGTTTTGCATTATTGCCTTATTTTAAAAAATATGTTAAAACCATTTTTTAAAAAAATATTTTAAAAATTTTTTTCTCTCCCAAACTATTCAATATAACTAATTTTCAACACTAACATAATAACTTTAAGTAATAAATTGTAGCAAATTATCATGTGTTCATATATGTATACTAATGGAATGCCATAAATAACTATTAACATTAAAATGATTCTATTCTATTATGCTTTATAGAAATATACAATGTTAAATAACTCTCTTATTGAACGAGGTATCATATATATACTCTCTTGACGCACTTCGTACTTTTTACATTTTTAAAAAAATTTTACACTGCCTCAATAATCTACATAAACCATAATAAACATTATATACATAAATATCAACTTACCACTCAAGGCATAAAATAAACATAAAAATATAAAATTATTTTACATCATATTATTTTATTACTTTATTAATTTGTTACAATACTAATTTTATATAAAATTTCATTAAAAAATTTTTCATTTTAACAAAATTTTTATTTTAAAAAATTTTTTCAATTTATTTCTTTATTATTTACCTTTTTTATTGTATTAGGTAAGCATATACCATGTTTGCATGGTTTCAAAAATTGCTATAGTATACAATCCCGGTAAATTAGTAATATAATTATAAATAGCTATATGTATGTAGGCATATATAAGTATATGTATGTATATAAGTTTCATATAACTATATGTATAGGTTACATATTGTTATAAGTCAACTAAAATATTTTTATTTCACTTAAAAAACATATTTTTTGTGAGTTAACCTACTTGGTCACTATATGGTTAGATGCTTACGTATGTATACATTTTGTCATCATTTATAAATAATATATTCTTCACAATTTTTATAACATCATCCCACCTTCCTTTCTATTATAGCGGGAAGGAACGCATTTAGCTCTTTTTACTCTAATAATAATTGTAAAAATTACTTAAAATGTAAATATACTAATGCTCGCAGTTTGTGCAGTGTTGATAGTTTACATGAACTCAATCACTTACATTCTTCTAAAAAATACTCCATCCTTAGTTTTACAGAGACTTGGTTTCATAACGAAATTAATAATGTCTTAATAAACAATCGTGGGTTTTACAATATTTACCGCAAAGACCGGGAAAACAAAATTGAGGGCGGGGTTGCCATTTTTGCAAGTAATGAGCTTAAAACTCAGGAAAGTTGCTTACCAGAAAAGTTTTTATTTGCTTAAAATTGTAACGATAGATATCTTGGGCAAAACTCCGTCGCGTAACATGTTTTTAAAAATAAAAACAAATTTTGTTTTTATGGACCACCTAACAGTGCAAAAAATATTTAGAATTATTTTGTGAAGCTTTATTAATACTTTCCGCTGTTAATTACCCTATAGTTCTTACTGGGGATTTTAATATATGTGAAAATTTTTGGCTAGATGAGTACTATTCTAATATTTATCAAAATACTTTGTTTTTCTACTGCTTTCGCTAAAGAATCTTTTACGCAAAAAGTGAAAGAACCAACAAGAGGAACAAATTTTTAATTTTAATTTTAGATTTAATTTTTTTGTAACGAAGATTTTCACGTTTTTAGTACGAAACCGGTGCAGGAACATTACCCGATAGAAAAAATACAAAAAAAATATCTGGATTTTAATCAGGCTGATTGGCAATCCATGAATAAATTTTTGAGTGGAATTGACTTTGAGAATCTTTTTTAAGCTAGTGCTAATGTCGAAAATCATTGGAAAATAGTGAACTAAAAAAAATGAGCATAAAAAGTTTAGAACCCATCTATTTTTATTTCTAAAACAAGCGGTTGTCTATATTTTTTTACTCATGTTTTTTAGTTAACTACCGTTATATACAAATTATTCCGTTTCTTCCCGAGACCTTTGTGTACATTGAATTAATCGTCGTGATTGATCATAAAAGATGTAAAGCCAAAAATAAAATACCCTAGGTACAATTTAATAATAAAATCTCAAAAGAAATTTGAAAACATCGACAAGATCCCGTTTCAAAAGCAGAATATAACAGATTAAATAGAGAGTACAAAAGAAAAGTTTAAAAATTTTGTGAAGCAAAAGAAAACAAAATATTAAAGTCAAAGAATAAAAATAAATTGTTTCAATATGTAAAGAATTTACGTAAAAATCAGGATGGCGTAGCCCACTTATTAATGAAAATAAAATAGTTGTGGAAAACCCTTAAGAAAAATGTGAAATTTCTAGTGCAGTTTTTAGCAAAACCTTTATTAAAGATAACGGTGTAACCCCGATGCTTGATCCGCAGGTACCAAACAATATATCTCTAAAAAACATAAAATTTACAAATGAAACTGTGTTAAAAGCTCTTAAAAACAAAAAAAAATTAAAAAAATAAAATACATGACGGTTTACTTGCTATACTGTTTCGTAAATTAGCCTATAGTTTGGTTGATCCATTAAGAACAGTTTTTGAAATTTAATTTCGAACTCATAAACTTCCTTCAAGTTAGTTAACCGCAATAGTTGTACCGGTTTTTAAAGAAGGTAGCCTTAGTGATACCACAAACTATTGCCCAATTTCATTAACTTGCATAGCGTGCAAAATTATGGAGTCTTGTGTTTATGATCAATTATTTAATTATTTGAAAAGAAATAATTTAATCAAAAAAGCTCAGCATGGTTTTCTAAAAAAAACACGATCCACATGCTCCCAACTTTTAGAATTTCTTGATGATTGGCATAAAACTATTGAAAAAATCAATTAATTGACACATTATACATTGATTTTTGTAAAGCTTTTGGCACAGTTTCGCATCAAAAATTGCTTTCTAAGCTAAAAGCATATGAAATTTAAGGAGAACTTGTCTATTGGATGAAAACTTTCTTGTGTAATCGTAATGTAAAGGTTGTAATTGAAGATAGCTGTTCAAACTCTTGTAAAATCTCTGGGGTGCCTCAAGGATTGGTGTTAGGTCCGTTACTCTTTTCGATTTTTATTAATGACCTCAAATGTAGAATGTAAACTCTTTGTCGATGATATAAAAATATACCATATAAGAACTCAAAATAAAGACAATAAAATATTACAAAAAAGTTTAGATAAGCTCATTGCTTGGACAAACAAATGGCAACTTAGGATCGCACCGAACAAGTGTTGTATCGTTTATATGAGTTATAAAAATCCAAAACTACCTGTTTTTGTGAATCAATCCCAGCTATCTGAAAACATTGAAGCCCGCGATCTTGATGTTCAAAATTGTAGTTTTATAGCAAAATCAGCATTTAAACTGTAATTTTTAGATGTTTTAAAACAAAAAATGTTAGTGCTTTGGTAGCTGCGTTCAAGGCATACGTTAGCCAATACTGGAATACTGCACTTCAGTTTGGTCTCCTTTTTTAAAAGATATTGACTGCATTGAACAAATGCAACGAACCTTTACTCGATAATCAATATTCAATCAACGACGAGTTTCAAAACAAAAATAAAAAAATTTCAGTTTTGACTATATAACTAAATTTGATATATACATACGAAGTAGCTGTTGTGGCTCTGTGTATCCTTCCCTTTTATTCGTAACAATCCAGTATGTTGTTTTGACATATTTTTACATGTTATTCTTTCCTGTGTTTGATTTTATTTTTTTCCTATGTATTGATAAAATATGTATTCAATTTTTTTTCTTCTTTATTGTCTAACTATATTACTACTGGTATTGTTTGAATAAAAGATTCAATTCAATTCAAATTAAATCCTTTTTTAACAAACACGATTATTTTTCACTAAAATTTTATGACGTTTTATTGGTACGGGGCCTTTAGAGCCACAAGCAGGAACTTGGGACCATCGAAAATTTTTGGGTACTTGGAACCACGAACAATTGGAACTTAATAAAAAATCGTTTGGGCTTAGATTTAGGTTTCGCTTACGCTTAGGTAAACGTTTTAGCGATTTTTATTTTTGGCTCCAAGTTCCCAACTTACGGCTCCAAGTTCCCCACTTACAGTTCCAAGTTCCCTCTTTTCGGCTCCAAGTTCCAGCTCCAAGTTCCCTAGGCTCCAACGACCCTAAATCGTTTTATTTTTGCGTTAAGATTTACTGAAATCAATTCAATATCAGCGGGTTTTCATAAAAAAATTTTTATTCAACATAAAATAGATGTTAGAATATTAACCGAGTAATACGCGTAATTAACAGTTTTATTTTTACAATCTTAGGACAAAAAATAAATAACAATTCGATAACATGAAATCACACTTTTTAAACCACACGAATCTAAATGGGTAAAAATCTCGTACCAGAATACGTTATAAATCAATTTGTATTTAAATCCTAGATGTTCTTTATGTGTGTGTGTGTATATATATAAATACACTACAGATTTATTTATATCAAATAATTTTTGATTGGTTTTTTAAAAAGTTTTATCTTGTTTGTAAATAATCTATAACTGCATATTTAAACGAAAAGAACCGTCTACAAATGTATTCGTGGAATTATTTTAGCAAATAATGATAGATTGATATAAAAACTTAAAACTGAACAAAAAGAAAAGTTTATATGGGAATTAAAACATATGACAACAAGTCGCCATGTTAGTTAAAAAAAATTTTTAATCATAATTAATAAATTTCAAATAAATTAAAGAAAAATTGTTATTGATGTCTCCGATATACAAGGGTTTAGTGTTTTTTTAACCCTGACAATTTATGTATTTTTTTGCTGTTAATCATTTTCTTTCACAATATGGAAACTTGCAGCCTCAGTGAAATACAATTTCTAGGAAGGAATAGGCTAGGCTATGTAGTCTATAAATAAGCTAGCCTAGCTAGGCTAGGTTAGCCTAACTAATAAGCTGGTCTGAAACCCAGATAAAAAAGGTAAGTTAGAGTATATAAACCTATCTAAAGTTGGAGTATCTTTCTATTATTGCATTACGACTGTTTTATTAGTGTTTATAATAATTTTATAAAATGTTTGGTTATGTTATATTGTAATAAATTGGCCTTAGAACTGTATATTACATACCTTAAAAGTTTAAAATTGATTCTAAATGTATGACAGTCGCACTTCATTTTCTATTATTATATTATTATATAATATTATAATTGTTATTTTGAATTTTTATACTTAGCAAATAACATCTTTTAAAAATAATTTGTAAAAGACTTTAAAAAAATCCAAAAAGACTGTAAAAGGTAAAAAGTGCTCAAAATATGAAAAACTTTAAGAATTTGCAAAAAAATTTATCTCAAAGATTGCAATATTATATTTGTCTTTACAATCTAACTGCAATAAAAAGAAAATTTTAGTTTTTATAAGGAGACAATTTGCTAAAAACTTTCAGCGTTTATTCCAAATAACTCCATTTATAGATTTATACTAGCCTTGAGAAATGCTCTAAGAATAGAGCAGGAAAAAGGGGCGACTTTTCTTCGGGCGTATGTTTAGACAGAAAAGATGTGGACTTGTCTGAGATGGATATTGTGTGGACTATAGGAAATTTGCATTTGGTTTGGGCAGCTGCCTACTTTATAAAAATTTCTACCATATTATAATGATTCTTTATACATTGAACTGATCACACAGCACGGTGGCATTTTTTTTAGTCTAATAAAATGTCAATTGAAAAAATCACAGCAATCTCTGAAAAGCGCGAAATTTCCACTTTTTCAATTAGAAGGTTATATTTGTATATGTAAGACACATTGCAATTATTTTTGTTGAAATAAAACTTTAAATTAATTTTTTCATCAGTAATGCAAGAATTTAAAAAAAGTACTTGTTGCTTTGGACCTTTCCCGCGCGGTTGAAGTAGATGGCGCTCGGAACCGGTGCGGTTTCTGCCACCAATTAGAAATCGAGGACAGTCTTCTACTGTTATGGTGCAGTTTCTACGAGGGGCTGTCCGTTGTCTGCTCTGTACAATCCTTATTGTTATTGTGCGGTTGTGAATTTTTATTTCTCTGTTTTTTCAATTTATTATTTTTATCATTAAATCGATAACAAAGATCTAAATGAAAAAAGTGCTTCCTAAGAAAGTTGCGTTTTTTTTCCACTGAGCCCATGTTTATTTTTGATCAATCAGTAACGAAGAAAGAGAATTAATTTTAAGAATTAAGCGTTGGAATAATGATAATGATGATGATGATGATGATGATGATGATGATGATGATGATGATGATGATGATGATGATGATGATGATGATGATGATGATGATGATGATGATGATGATGATGATGATGATGATGATGATGATGATGATGATGATGATGATGATGATGATAATGATAATGATGATGATCATGATGATAATAATGATGATGATGATGACGATGATGATGAATAGGATGATGATGATGATGATGATAATGATGATGATAATGATGATGATGATGATGATGATGATGATGATGATGATGATGATGATGATGATGATGATGATGATGATGATGATGATAATAATAATAATAATAATAATAATAATAATAATAATAATAATGATGATGATGATGATGATGATGATGATATTGATATAATGATATGATATAATAATAATAATAATAATAATAATAATAATAATAATAATATTAGTATTTTATTCATATATTTTAGGATTTTATTCATGTTATGGAATAAATTATAGTACAAGGAACTAAAAAATTTGCTTACATGATTTTCTTAATGTCGAAACGTGAAGCTTCTTTTTTAATTAATAAAAAAATGATAAAAGCTTTTAAATGATAAAAGTTCTTTCTTAGGATCGAGTGTTTTAGTAAACACGTAATTAGCCTTTAATGACATTCAAACATTTTTTAGTGGCAAAGTTTTCATTTGTATAAACTTAAAGAAATATGTAAGTCAGTGAACCGTAAGCCGTACGATTTCAATGGTTTCAAACAATTTTCTGCAATTAGTAATTTCAAATTTTCTAAAACTTGTTTTTTCACGTCATATAGGAGTATTGAAGGCTGGTTCATACTTAAAAACGTCTTTTGGACAAAGTCCAAAGGACAAACACAGCGTGTTACATACCTTTGTATGTAAAAACGTCCTTTGGACTTTGTCCAAAGGACTTTTTTACATAAGTATGAACCAGCCTTTATTGTTTATTGTTTTTGCATCAACAAAAACAATACTCGGAAAAACTAACAACCAAAACTTAATAAGTCTACAAGGAAGTTAGTTAAATAAAAAAAATAAATTATTTTACATATATATATATATATATATATATATATATATATATATATATATATATATATATATATATATATATATATATACAATCACTTTTTCAAATACATAACTCTTTTTTGCCTTTTATTTTGAAATATCTTGTGATTATAATTTTTAAAATGTTATCACTGATTTTGAAAACACTTCGCAGAAAGCAGCTCAAGTAGGAAAAAATATAAGTTTTATATTTGCTTTCATTTCGAACAGTTGTAAAATTTTTTTAAAAAAAATAGTAAAACCATCCGCTACGATGTGTTTTTGTTTATTTTTTTGGTGAAACGTGGTTTTGTAACAACGATTAATTTCAAACTATAAACAATATTTTAAATTTTAAACGAGTTCAAACACTATTGCATTCCTTCTAAACATGTAAACAAAGTTATATAACTAATGTCAGTTTTAAACGGTGTAACGTCCAGAAATATGAGGCCGAATAAATCGAGTTTTTGAAAGAAAGATTGCGAAACAATTTGCTGTTTTTAGCTTTTTTGGCTGAAAAATGAGCGATACAGGACTTGAACCCGTAATCTCCAGCCTCACAACCTCATTGACTGACGTGCTGCGTTACACCATCGCTCGACAGTGTTACATTACAACTCGTATTTATAAGGCGTCATATTTCTGAAACATTAACACAGCAGGAGTTGTGACAACGGTAAAAACGAAAAGGAGTGTGATTCAAACCAATATTTCAACAAAAAAAACTTTTTCTTTGCGATTACTTTTTTTTCCAGAAAAATAGCTTTATTGGTTCATTACGAACATAGATCAAAATTGAACTAAATTCAAACTTTTGGGTAGGTTGTTTTTTACAAAACATTGTATATTCTCTTATAACTAACTGCGAATTCGTACTTCTAATTTTAATTACCCGTTATTTAATAAATAAAACATTTTTTTACTATAAAATACCCAATAGGTTCGCTACTATACCGGAGTTTTTATGTGCACCGATAAAAAAATTTACTGGGGCCTATTTCATAAAAATTGCTTGTAATTAATTTACAGCTGTAAATTAATAAACGCATATTTTTCTTTTGTATTTTTAACTAAAAAGTATATTAATAAAATTGCGTTTAGAATTTAAAAAACTACATGGCTGTAAATTCCGTAAATTCCACAGTTACGTACGTATTTTTTAATTAATAAAATAAGAAGAAATAAAATGCGTTTATTAATTTACAGTTACAGAAATCTTTATGAAATAGGCCCCTGCAATTATTTTGCTAATTAAATGATTTTTAAAGTTTTTAACTTATTATCAGTGTGTTGTTTATATTTGCAATTGTCCACCTATTATTTTTGCCTAGCTCAAACATTTTCACGGGTATGATTTGATAAGATAGGATCATTCAAGTTTTATTCAGAGTACATGTTTTTAAAGCCTTTCGTGACATCTTGTGCCTATTTTTGTTTGTTTTTTTATTGTGTTAAGCAATAAATGCCTAAACAAAGATTTCTTTTTTCTTGTAAGCTCAATTTTTATGATGTCAATAAAGTAAGTTTGTTTTAACAGTGATAAAAACAAAGAAAAATTTTTAATATAAAGGCGTCTGTTATTTATGTAAAAACTGTTATTATCACATACGTAATCATGGGTTTGGGGGTTTTATGAAATAAAACGACCGGAACCTTTTGAAACTTCTAATAAACTGATCATGTAGGTTTTAATTCCTTCTCAGTTGGAAGGTGTGGCAACAGAACCCCAATATTAGAAACATCGCCACTTTATTGCGCATAATATGCTTGTGTGCGGTTATTCCGTGCACAAACAAAGCTTTTCGGGGTATTACGCCCAGGTAACATTCCTATATGTGAGTTAGAAATGGGTCAAAAAATCAACAAATGATAATTATGAACTTTTAACAAATTTAACTGATAAAAATTAACAATTAAATTATTGACTGAGTATCATAAAACATAAAATGAATTCTATCAGGGTAAAAATAGGTATAGGTTCACTCGTTCTTTGAGAAAATATCAGGTGAAGAAAAACACGTGACGCAATTGAATAAAAGTTGACTATAATCATCACTGACAACTTTTTTTATTATTTTATTCTCGCGCGTTTATTCTTCATTTCTTCCTGATGGCGAGCGGTTACGCCCTTAATTTCAGTCTGAAGAATTTTAACATAGTTTATAGGGTTTAAAGGGTCATAAAGGTTTAAAGGGTCATAAAAGAAAAAAGACAAAAGAGCATGAAATATAGGCTTCTAAACCTGGACAATTTATCCAAAAAAATCGTCAGAAGTTTTCATACAACCTTAGGGCTTAATGACACGACAGAATGTTTCGTAAAAACTGTTTATTCTAGTTAAACACTGTAGCCAGAATAAAATATATCTGGAGCATTGTATTGAAAGAAACACGTTATTAACATTTCGTTGTTACTCTGACACAATGAGCCAGATGCGTCGTAAAATACTCGTAACTGTGACTCTTTTTATATCTTAACACACAATTAATCTAAACAAAATGAGTCAGAGTCACGATGATTTTATACTGATTGTGACTCTTTATGTCAGAGTAACGACGATTTTAAGAATGCCTATCGTTAAATTATATCTGGGGCCTATTTCATAAAAATTGCTTGTAATTAATTTACAGCTGTAAATTAATAAACTCATATTTTTCTTTTGTATTTTTAATTATAAAGTATATTAATAAAATTGCGTTTAGAATTTAAAAAACTTACATAACTGTAAATTCCGTAAATTTCACAGTTACGTACGTATTTTTTAATTTATAAAATAAGAAGAAATTAAATGCGTTTATAAATTTACAATAGGCACTTTGCACTGGAACTCGGTTTATACATGAAGTATATGCAATATACATAAGTGTCACCATAATGGATAATTACGGTATTTCCTACTTATCTTTCGTAGTATACAAATCAACCGATCGAAAACGCGCTAAATTTCGATCGGTTGATCTGCATACTACGATAGATAAGTAGGAGATACGGTAATTATCCATTATGGTGACACTTATTTATATTGCATACTTCATGTATAAACCGAGTTCCAGTGCAAGGTGTCTATTAGAAAAATCTTTATGAAATAGGCCCCTGGCTGACGTTGTAAATTAATATAATAAAAATAAATACTAGAATTTTTAAATAATTGATATAATATTTATAATATTTTATGTCCCTCTAATTCATTCTTAATTAAATTTAAGTTCATCGGGGTTAATTTTTAACTAAATCAATAGAATGCTGGCCCAGGGGCCTATTTCTTAAAAAAAGCTCGTAATTGTGAATTAATAAACGCATATTTTTCTTTTGTATTTTTAATTAAAAAGTATATTAACCCGTGATTCCCCGGTTAGGACGGTGAAAAGCCTTTTTGTAAACGTATTAATTCCCGTAATTTTAGCTGGTAATTAGAGTGCGTTCGCAATGCACCAGAAAGAAAAGGCAATCACGCGAACACACTATGATTTCCAGCGAAAATAACGGAAATTATACATTTACAAAGGCACTTTTCACCGGGGAAAAAGCAATCACGGGAACGAGTTAACAAAATTGCGTTCAGAATTTAAAAAATTACAAATTTGTAAATTCCGATAGAGTAACTCACTTAATCAACAATTTGTTAAAATCTGCCTTATTCTTGTAATTTATATTTAAATGTATTTGCTTAGTTCTCCTGCAGGAATTGAAATTTCTCTGTTACTTGCGTACAACAATTGTTTAACGACGTTATTACTGCATTCATACAAAATAAAAGCTACAACTATGTGTGCGGGTTGTTGAAATTTTTTTTGACGTGGAAACCTAATAATAATCATTGTCAGCGTTGTTACTTTATGGTTTTTGAATTGTTTAAGTCGTGTGACTGAAGCAATACCGTCGTTAAACACTGTTGTTCACATGCACCTTTACGGTTATGTAGCTGCTGGGTCTTAGCAAACGGCATTGGGTTAAAGACATTAAAAAACATTAATCAAAAAATATTGGAATACTAATTTTCATGGTTTATATTTATTTGTTCTATGTGTATGTCTTTTTTTAATTTTTATAGGCAAAAAAATCTAGCTGACCGCGAGATTTGCAGTATTGAATCGACTAGTTAACAACAAAAACATTCAAAATTTTTCACAAAAAGCGAATTAATAAGAAAGATTAAAAACTGTACTTTAATAAATATTTATTAAATTGCCTAATTTGTAACCTAAATGCAAATTTTTTAAGGGCTAAAGTTGGTTAATTTTTGTATTTTTTTCTGAAAAGTTGGAATTAAAAAAAATCTGCGTTCTTATTGTGTTTTTTTTAAACGTCATTACCGCACAATTTTAGTTGGTCCCTTCATGTCTGCATTTTAATTTTCAGCGTCAGCCAGATATAATTCAACCATAGTTGTTTAGGTTGTACTAAGTCTAAATATGACAGAAAAAACATGGATTGCGTCCGAAAGCTGGGGATATAGAAGTTTTTCTGAAAGGTACACTCCAGTTTTAAAAGGTATTTGCGCGTAATTCTACTACATATCTATTGTAAATTTTGATAATGCTAATAACAAACAAACACACAAACAAACAAACCATTGTGTAAATTAAAACCAAACGATTATTTGATTATGCAGAGTTTTTTCGAATTGAAAATTTATTTGTTATAAGCAGATGCTTGGAATAAACTATTTATTACTAAAGTTTGCCTGATTGCAGAAGTAGTGAAAGCATAATTTAAACTAAACACCATTTGTTGTTTTAATGAACTTTAATAAAATTCATTGCGAGTTCATTAAAGAAAGTTAACCTTTTGGTTCACATCAGAAACCGAAATGTATACATAGTAAATTAGAACTTGTGTATTATGAAAAGTTAATGAACAATTTCTATATTTTTAACCATTGTTTGATGCATGCAATAAAGACTGGTTCAATACTTATGACAAAACGTCCTTTGGACAAAGTCCAAAAGACAAAAGTTCTTTGTGTAAATGCGTAAACAAACTAATCGGGCGTAAAGTCACTCCAGTTCAAAGGACAACGTGTTCATATTTTTGTCCTTTGGACTTTTCCCTTTGGATTTTGTCCTTTGGACTTTGTCCAAAGGAAAAATTTTAAATAGCATTCATACTTCGTCCGAAGGAAAAAGTCCAAAGGACGTTTTGGCTTTTCTAAAATTGTCCTTTGGACTCTGTCCAAAGGACGTTTCGTCATAAGTAGGAACCAGCCTTTAGAATGTTTTAGGTTTCTTCAGAGAAACCAAAAGAAATACTTTCGTTTATTTTTTAATTAAAGTTTTTAATAAATAATAATAAATGGTTTCAGCAGTGTACCATTTTCCTTTCTGTCAAAAAACTTCTGTAAGAGTGGAAAAATGTTTTTGATCGGATGTTAAAATACTTTTTAAACAATTTTAAAATAATTTTTAAAACAAAACAGTACAGAATGGAAAATCTTTAAAAAATATAGTAGATGTTATATATTTCAAGGGAGTTTATTGTATATATATATTTATTATATTATATATTAATAAATATATTTATTAATATATTTATTATATATATTTATCATCTTATTTAATCATAATATTTATTTAGGCAGTTTGGGATTGGACGTGGACACGCCCATCAGTCTGGATTTCGCTCAGTATTTCGGTTCCAATTTAACCTTCGTGGAGTCCAATAAATGGCTTCGCAGCTTTTTGAATTTCGAAGCGGTGAAAAACGGTTACAAGGCCTGGTCAGATAACTGCGTTAACTTGTAAGAAATACATACTTTCTTTTAGTGATGGGCAGTTCGGGGTTCCGGGAATACATGACCAGA
>JASAMX010025177.1:0-12254 GCA_030248175.1 Microlaimidae sp. YZB2_3
AGTGCTTGCCTCCTCAGACCAGTCCGCATAGTGTTTTAAATTTCAAAAAAAAAAGATTTTGTCAGCATTTGAAAAATATTATTTTGATAGAAATTAAATTTTCGTAGCTGAACAAAGGTTTTTCATTTGAAAATTAATTTTTTATTGAGCAAGAAAAATGCGGTTAGCTGGTGACCACTGGGCAAAGCATTAGTAAAATAAATTTTGATGTTTACAAAATTATTTTTGTTATAGCAATACATATATAAAAATAATTTCGTTTTATTTTTGTTTCCAAAAAAATAATAAAATCTTCATTTCTTGAAAGTTCCATTCTTCAGGATTGGGCGGAATAACTGCAGAAGACTATACGATTGCTAATTTTTCCCCGCTTAAGAAACCTAAAATAAAAATAAGTACAACAAGTACAATAGCAAATTTTAAGCAGACCCCCACTAAAATTTTATAACATTAGGATTTGGATTTCAATAAAATTAAAAAAAAAAACGCGCCAAGGTGTTTTGATTTTATAAGCATAAAATAAAACATAAATGCCGATCTCTCCTCCTTCCGCTTTGGGCCGCTCCTCTTGCTTTGTAACGGGTATGTTGCGGGACAAATAAGGATAGTCTGGGCGGGGAAGAGCGGCCACCCCGCCACCCCCCCCCACCCCAGTCTTCAAATATTATCAAAAGCAAAAAATATTGTACCTCAAAATGCCGATTTCGTAGGGTTTATTTACCTTCCTATTTTATTACACATAATTTTTTTTGAAATGCCGTTTAATTTGTTTTTTAATTCCTTTTGGTTCGGAATCAAAAAACTCTTCAACAAAATCAAAGGCAAAGTTGGGTGTCAATTTCGATTTTTGTACTGATTATCTAAGGTTTCCTCAGCGCAAGAGGGGCTAAATTCTCTTGCCTGAACTCATCAGACCAGTAGGGTAGTGCATTTAATTTCGGCACTTTTTCCAATTGGGCATCATAAAGGGAAAAAATTTGTTTCAAATTGTGGTATTTTTTAAAACAAAAAAAAAGTTATGCTAGCAACTGGTGTGCAGCAACAAAATAAGCAAGTTTTTTTTAAAGAACATATTGTTGAAATTTCCAGGTTTTTTTTGGCAAATAAAACTAACCCCCAGCAAAAACTAGTAACTTTCTTTCAATTTTTTGTTTACTTACTCAAAAAATTTCGACAACCCTGAAATAAAATCTGCTTTGTTTTACAGCTCCTTACATTACATACACGCAAAAATATGCCAAAACTAATAAAAATGTTGAAAAAAACTTTTTACTTACCATTATAAGCTGATTTACTTCTAAATTTTATCCAACAATCTTGGCATTTCGATTTTCAAAGTGGCTCATCCAGCCAAACAACAGTAAATATGTACAGGGATTGAGTGATGAAGAAAACGAACAGAAAGAGGAGGGTCGCCGCGACTGAACTAAACTCAAAATTTTCAAATTTGTTTTTTTAGAATAAAGCCTTTTTTTGCAATAAAATCATAAAAAAACTCACAGAAATTCATACAACTAAAAATTCAATTCTCCATCTTTTCATAGCAAAATTGGCGTAGAAAAAGACTTTTTTAAAAACATACGAATTTTCCCAACAAAGAATGCGTTTGCAAAATCAAACGAAGGCAAAAAAACACACCAAATTCATCACCACGCAGGTGTTTGGTAGAAAACAAAAAAAAAACCGAAATAACCAAGCAATATTCTTGCTAATATCTCGAGAACCGCTGAAAACTATTTTTTTCGTAATACAATTTTTTACTCAGTAAAACCTAATGCATCGATTGATACCAAAGACCACGCGAAAAAAATACACCATGATTTAGTATACCGCACCTTTAAAAGCAAATTAAATGAAAAAATATTTTATTAACGTTTTTATGTTTTATATTATAGATTCTGAATTTATTGTTTTCTTTTGTGTATTTGGATGCGATAATAATAAAAATGAAGCAGATATAAAATAAAGAAATTCTCTAAAATTAATATAAAACTTTCCGAAAAAATAAAATATTTTTATATTTTATTTACTTTTAATTTGGAAATACTTTTGTATTTATAAATTTATTGTTTGGTTTTTAAAGAAGTAATACCACAAATCAAGTTCCTGTAACGCCCGGATCATACAACTTTGTTACTGAACCGATATAATTAAAATTTATGAATGTTGTTGAATTGGGCTGGAGAAACCAAAATATTTAATTTGAAGTAGATTAAGATTAAATAAGTAGTTTTGTATTAAAAGAGTACTCCATTCAGGGCATTATAGAAATTTGGTTTGCGACAGTCCTTATTTAATTGCAATAAACTAAACAGGGCAAAAAACTAAAAATAGTTTTGACGTCCACATAAAGATAAGGTTTTGTTTTAAAAGAGTAGTCCATTTAGGGCGTTATAGAAATTTGATTTGTGACAGTGTTCCTTTAATTACAGTAAACTAAATGCAGAAGTGTGCACTGCCCCCCCCCCCCCCGGGTTAAAACGGGGGGGGCCAATACAAAATAGGGGGGCCCGGGGGGCAACTTTTTTGAAACGGGGGGGCAAGCAGGGGGAAAGAAAAAAAAGAGAAAAAAAGGAGAAAAAAAGAGAAAAAAAGAACGGAAAAGGGAAAAAAGGGACAAAAAAAAGCGGAAATAAGGTAAAAATAGGTCTAAAATGGCTTAAAATACATTGAAATAGGCTAAAAACTGCAAAAAATTTGCTATGATGGCGTCATCATAGGTCAAAAATGGCGTCATATTTTTAGGGTACTTTTTCATTTTTTGGCGGGGGGGGGCAATAAAACGGTGTCCGGAAAAAATACATTCTGCATAATATCTTCGGAAAGAATCTCTTCTGCAATAATAACTTTTGCAAAAATACATTCCAGTAAAATATCTTCGGAAAAAATAACTTCTCACTGTGCGTCGCAGAAGATATTATGCTGGAAGGTATTCTTTCCGCCATTCTAACGCTGAACGTTGGATGAATAAACCGACGAGTGAGGCGCGCAGCGGAATGGAAATAAACAAATTTTATAATTTAAAACATTACGTACAAGCTGTAAATAATAAAAATATCAACATTTTTTTAAAGAAGCATTATTTAATAATGTATCATAATACAATTTAGCTTAATTTTAGGTTTTGCTTAGGCTTAGGAAAATAAATTTAATTAAAACAAAATTTTTAAAGCATTTAAAACTAACTAAGAATGTTTTATACTGAGTTTTCAAAACCATAAAGTTTAGCTCGAGCGGAATAAAAATAAACAAATCGTGTTATTTAAAACATTACAAACCATTGATAACAAAAATTAAATTTTTTTAATAAAACATTATTAAAAAATGCATTACAAATTTCGCTCGATTTCAAGGTTTAGCTTATGCTCAGGAAAAATAAATTTAATTAAAACTAAGTATTAATTTGCTTTTAAAGCCTTTTACACTAGTATGATTTTTATACTTTAAGTTTTTAGAAGCATTAAGTTTTTAATTTGTCCATAAGCGAGTAATTTTAAGTTTAGAATTAAACAAACCAGTGTACTTTTCATTTAGTAATTTAGTTTAATAAATTTACCAGTGCATTAATTTATATTTAAAGCGTAGTGTAGTAATAACACAATATAACATCAATCAAACAGTTTTTGGTTTGTAACTTCGCATAGTTGGCAATGTTTTAAATTATAAGATTGCTTTATTTTAATTTTGCTGGCGGGTCTCACTCGTCGTTTCTTACTCTTTCTTGAAAGGCGGAAAAAATACCTTCCAGCATAATATCTTCGTGGTCACGACTGGCGGAAAGCTTATTTTTTCCGAAGATATTTACGGAATGTATTTTTGCAAAAGTATTATTGCAGAAGAGATTATTTCCGAAGATATTATACAGAATGTATTTAGCGCCAGAAAACGGGGGGTATTTAGAAGGTGCACAGGTCTGTAAATGGGTAAAAAACTAAAAATAGTTAAATAAATGAAAAAATAAAATTCTAAATCCATGCAAAATGAATAAAATAAGCTTAGAAAATTGTAGTACAAAGGTCTTTGTATAAAACAAAATATACGGCAAAATGACGCGCGGATTTTTGCCGCGGATTTTTGCTCAATTACTGCTACGTTGCTTCGTTTCAGTCCCCGGAAAAACGGAAGCTTCATTTCAAAGTGGCGAAAAATCCGCGGCAAAAAATCCGCGCAAGTCATTTTGCCGCAATATTTTGTTTTATACAAAGACCTTGTACGACAATTTCTAGCTTATTTTATTCATTTTGCAGGATAGAATTAAGTTTTTTCATTATTAACTATTTAGTTTTTACTCGATACAGACCTGTGCACGGTCTGAAAATGCCCCCCCCCCGTTTTATTGGCGCTATGAAAAAATACATCTGTATAATATCTTCGGAAATAATCTCTTCTGCAATAATAACTTTGCAAAAATACATTCCAGTAAAATATCTTCTGAAAAAATAACTTCTCGAAGTGCTTCGCATAATATATTATGCTGGAAGGTATTTTTTCCGCCTTTCAAGAAATAAACCGACGAGTGAGACCCGCAGCAAAATTAAAATAAAGCAAACTTATAATTTAAAACATTGCCAACTATGCGAATTTACAAACCAAAAACTGTTTGATGATGTTATATTGTGTTATTACTACACTACGCTTTAAATATAAATTAATGCACTGGTAAATTTATTAAACTAAATTACTAAATGAAAAGTACACTGGTTTGTTTAATTCTAAACTTAAAATTACTCGCTTATGGACAAATTAAAAACTTAATGCTTCTAAAAACTTAAAGTATAAAAATCATACTAGTGTAAAAGCTTTAAAGCAAATTAATACTTAGTTTTAATTAAATTTATTTTTCCTGAGCATAAGCTAAACCTTGAAATCGAGCGAAATTCAATCATTTTAATAATTTTTATAAAAAAATTAATTTTTATCAATTTAATTTAAATATAAATCTATTTTTTTTTGCTGCGGGTCTCACTCGTCGGTTTATTTCTTGAAAGGCGGAAAAAATACCTTCCAGCATAATATTTTCCGCGACGAACGGCGAGAACTTATTTTTTCCGAGGATATTCTACTGGAATGTATTTTGGCAAAAGTTATTTTTGCAGAAGCGATTATTTCCGAAGATATTATACAGAATGTATTTTTTCCTAGCGCCAATAAAACGGGGGGGGGGGCCTTTTAAGACCGTGCACAGGTCTGTAAATGGGTTAAAAAACTAAAAATAGTTTAAATAAATGAAAAAATTTTAAAATTCTTAAATCCATGCAAAATGAATAAAATAAGCTTAGAAAATTGTAGTACAAAGGTCTTTGTATAAAACAAAATATTGCGGCAAAATGACTTGCGCGGATTTTTTGCCGCGGATTTTTCGCCAAGACTGAAATGAAGCTTGCAGCGTTTTTTCCGGGACTGAAACGAAGCAACGTAGCAGTAATTGGTTTATGAACGCATTTTCCGCCAGGACTAAAACGAAGCGGGACTCAAACGAAGCGGGACTAAAACGAAGCGGGACTAAAACGAAGCCTCGCAGTGATTTTTTTCTGGGACTAAAACGAAGCGGGACTAAAACGAAGCGGACCCGGCAGTCAGTTACAAATATACTTTTATTTTTTATGGCAACTACCAATGTTTTATAATAACCATTTAAATACCTATCAAATTTTAGTTGTGAAAAAAATTCACATTTTTAAAAAAACAACTTGTTTTATTATAAATCAATTATATTACAATTTTGTTTAATTTTTAGGTTTTGCTTAGGCTTCGGAACCAAAAAAAAACGGTAAAAAACTAAGTATAAATTAGCGTTTAAAGCCAAACAAATTTTGTGTGCCATTTTTTGGTGGTCAAGACATGTGCTCTGATCTCTTCCCGGGGTTTTATGGGGGGGGGGGCAATTCTAAAACGGTGGGGGGAGGCACGGGGGGCAATAAAACGGGGGGGGGGGGGGGGGCAAGCAGGGGGGGAGAAATCTGAGGAAAAAAGGAGAAAAAATAGAGAAAAAGAAGGGAAAAGGAAAAAAAGACAAAAAAAGCGAAAATAAGGTAAAAATAGGTCTAAAATGGCTTAAAATACATTGAAATAGGCTAAAAACTGCAAAAATTTTTGCGATGATGGCGTCATCATAGGTCAAAAATGGCGTCATAATTCTAGGGTACTTTTTTCATTTTTTGGCGGGGGGGGGCAATAAAACAGGGGGGTGAATCCTCCAATACAACGGAGGGGGCATTTCCTAGACCGTGCACAGGTCTGGTGGTCAATGCAACTTTCGAATTTTTGATTTTTTTTTAATTTTTGAGTTTTTCAGACCTTTAAAACATCATACTAAAACATTTTTCAGACTTCTAAAGTGTTGTTGAAATTGTATTGTTGTATTGTTAAAACATAACTTTTAATTTATTTTGTTGGTTTACAAAATTTTTTCTTAACAAAATAACATAAATTGCATTGCACATGCTGAAAAAGGCCATTTTTTGGGTACAAATTGGCTCATAACTTTTTATCACTGGCATAAAGCTCGAAAATAACCACAAAAATGAGGTTTACGTGTTCTATTTAGGCTATAAAATGTTTTGTAACTTGTTGTATATTTACTTTTGGATCGGTCAAATCGAATTTTGGTACACGTGCGGAACTTGCACCAACCCGTAGCTAAAACACAAAAAACACCTTTTTTTAATATTATTCTCATAATTCTACAAATAGATGGTTTTCGCAAATTTTGATTCTACGTTTTAGGATAAACCATGCATTTATTATAATATTTTGAATAAATAAAACTAAACATTTGGAAACGCTGAAATGTCAAAAAAAAACTAAATTAGAGATGTAGTTTATCCATTTTATCACTCTTAAGTAAAATTATTTCAAAAAATACTTAATTTCTTTGATTTATAAGCCATTTATACATCAGTTTATTTATTATTTTATACGAAACGGCAGTTATATTTAAATTTCGAAAAAAATTTAGTTCCTAAGAGTGAGTCAGAGTGCGAAGCAAAAAACTGTGCTGTCAGTTTTTTGCCGACATTTAGCGCCTCCTATGCTTTAGCATAGGTTTTCATTTCTTTGTAGATTTCTACAAAAAAGAAATGGACTTTTACAAAGAAATGGCATGTTCGTAACTTTTATGAAACAGCGCCCAGGTTTAAAAAAATTTTATAATTTTTTTAACATGGTATAAAAAACCCAGCCCCCTCCCCTCTTGATTACATTTTACCAAACCTATGGTTAACATGTTATTTAGTGGACTATTCCCTGTAAATATAAAGTAAAAATCGTCTATGAATATGCCTCTTTGTTTTGAAAACAGAATAGTAATTTTTTTTATTTTTGAAATGTCAAAAAAAAACAAAATAAAGGAGGAAGTTTACCAATTTTACAACCCTAAAGAAAAATTATTCAAAAAATTACTTAATTTCTTTGATTTATAAGCCATTTATACATCAGTTTATTTATTATTTTATACGAAACTGCAGTTATATTTAAATTTCGAAAAAAATTTAGTTCCTAAGAGTGAGTCAAAGAGCCGAAGCAAAAAACTGTGCTGTCAGTTTTTTGCCGACATTTAGCGCCTCCTATGCTTTAGCATAGGTTTTCATTCCCTTTTAAAATTCCAAAAAAAAATGGACACTTACAAAAAAAAAGGGCGTGCGCGAAACTTTTGAAAAAGAGCGCAGAGGTAAAAAAAATTTAATAATTTTTTAAAAAGGGAAAAAAAACCCCGCCCCCCCCCCCTCTTCATTACATATTACAACAAACATAGGGAAAATATTATATATTAGAGAATTCTCCATATAAAAAGAAAGTAAAAACCACCTATGTACATCCTTGTTTGGTAAGAAAGTATATTTATTAATTTTATTATTTTCTTAATTTTAGGCTTTAATCACTTTAAGATATGTTTTGTTTAATTGAAAAATGTTAATATAATGTTGTTTGAAATAAAAAAATTATAAAATTTGAAAGACCAACAGTTTGATGGAAAATCACAAGGAGACAAAAAGACAGCAAATCGGGAATTGGCTGTGTAACAAACAGACAGCAGTGTAACAAATCGGGAATTGGCTAAAAGAGATCCCTTACTTTTGTGGGTAAATCCATAGGGTAAAAAATGCTTATTCAATAAAGATTTTATTTATATCAAACCATTTTTGTAAATATATTTTTTTCATTAAATTATACATAAGCATTCAAAAACTTCTAAAACTTCTAAAATGTTTTAATTATTTTTGAGACTTCCTTAAAAAACTGCCCCAAACTATTCCTAAATTCAAACCTCATCTGTCTCCCTGCCCCTTTTTGCCAACAATAAAATAGTTACGTCATCTATTTAGTTAGCTTTCTACAAATTTTAACTAAAAAGTAACAACAGGCAAAGAGTTAAGACCCTACACACAACCATGGGTATGCAGGAATAGGGGTTGGAGGGGGGTTATACCTCACTAAAAATCACAAAACTGCAAACACCTTCCTTAAAATTTTGGGGTAGCCTGGGCACCCCCACCCTTAAAATTTGGGGGGTCCCAGTACTAAAAATACAGTATTTGGGGTATACCCCTAGAAATTTTTTAAGACACCACCCTCCAGTTTTGGAGGTCGACTATACCCCCAATCTGAGAGGCTGCTCACCTATGCACATGGACACAACACCTATACATTTAAAAAAGTGGAGTTTGGTAAAGCTCCATTAGAAAAAATTTTAGCGTTATTTGACTTAGCAGCAATAAATTTTTTTATTACTCGCAGGTCCGTGGGCCGTTATTTTTTGAAATAGCTTTAACCAACAAAAAAAACGAATTTCCTATTTAGTATTTACTAATTTTGTGATATTTAAAGAGTAACACCATACATTATTTTGTTATTTGAATACCACGTGATGTTTTCCGGAGCTCCAAATTTCCTTTTCATTTCGTACTAATTTCGTGAATATTTAAAAAGTAACACGATAGATTATTTTGTTATTTTGAATACCCAAAGTTCAGTTCTACCAATACGTGATGTTTTCCCGAACTCCGAATTTCCTTTTCATTTTGTACTAATTTCGTGAATATTTAAAAAGTAACACGATAGACTATTTTGTTATTTTGAATACCCAAGGTTTAGTTCTACAAAATCGTGATAATTTCCAGAGCTCCAAATTTCTAGTTTATTTTGCACTAATTTCGTGAATATTTAAAGAGTAACACCATAAGTTATTTTGTTATTTTGAATACCCAAGGTTTAGTTCTACAAAATCGTGATGTTTTCCGGAGCTCCAAATTTCTAGTTTATTTTGTAGTAATTTCGTGAATATTTAAAAAGTAACACGATAGACTATTTTGTTATTTTGAATACCCAAGGTTTAGTTCTACAAATTCGTGATAATTTCTGGAGCTCCAAATTTCTAGTTTATTTTGCACTAATTTTGGGAATATTTAAAGAGTAACACCATAGATTATTTTGTTATTTGAATACCCAAGGTTCAATTCTACCAATACGTGATGTTTTCTGGTGCTCAAAATTTCCTTTTTATTTTGTACTAATTTCGTGAATATTTAAAAAGTAACACGATAGACTATTTTGTTATTTTGAATACCCAAGGTTTAGTTCTACAAAATGGTGATAATTTCCGGAGCTCCGAATTTCTAGTTTATTTTGCACTAATTTCGTGAATATTTAAAGAGTAACACCATAAGTTATTTTGTTATTTTGAATACCCATGTTTCGGTTCCACAAAATCGTGATGTTTTCCGGAGCTCCGAATTTCTAGTTTATTTTGTACTAATTTCGTGAATATTTAAAAAGTAATACCATAGATTATGTCGTTATTTTGAATACCCAAGGTTTAGTTCTACAAAATCGTGATAATTTCCAGAGCTCCAAATTTCCAGTTTATTTTGCACTAATTTCGTGAATATTTAAAAAGTAATACCATAGATTATGTCGTTATTTTGAATACCCAAGGTTTAGTTCCACAAAATTGTGATAATTTCCGGAGCTCCGAATTTCTAGTTTATTTTGCACTAATTTCGGGAATATTTAAAAAGTAACACCATAGATTATTTTTTTAAAAATGTTTTGTAAACTGAATTTTGTTTAAAACTTCTTTACAACACTGAGAAATATTTGAAAAAATGCAAATAGAATAATTTTTAACATTTTTTTAATAATATTTTTTAGCTTAAATAAACTTAAAAACGTTCATTTATGGAGCAGAGTTCTGAAGTTTCTTTTTGTTTATATGTGGGAAGCTTCAGAGCATGATATTTAACAGTAGTCTAAAAAACTACATTCACAAAAAAATCTAATTTTTACGTATGTTTTAAAAATTTGATAATTATTTACACTACTGGTTTACCGTGAGTGAAATTAAAATGTTATTTTACAAAATACACATAATTAAATTCATTATATCAAATTTATATCGGTTAATGTTAGCAATCTTGCATTGCATTAAACTATAATTAAAATACGGTATTCGCTAAATCCAAAAAGGATCTAAATCCAAATCTTATTTAAAAATAATAAATCTAATTTTGAAATTTCGATTGAAAAAATTCGATTCAAGTACAAAGCAAATGAATATAAATGATCCTTTTACACTAAAAAATTTATATAAAAATGAATAGGCAATGAACCAATACGAAGGTTTTTTATTGACAATGACAGTATTAATCTAGTAATATTTTCTGATTAGGTAGCCTAACTGTACAATTTTAATTGGTGTTCTCATTTTCCTTTACAAATTTACAAGACCATGGTCTCCTAAAATTGACTACAGCCAAAAATATTTATTCATAAATAAATTGAATAAGTGATCATACATCAATTGTTAAACTTTTAAGCCAATAATGTTTCTTTTTTTTGTCTCTCCTCAAGTCAAAAATTTGAATTATTAAAAACAGTTTCATAAAAATGCAATGGAAACCAACACATTATGTTTTTGACTAAAATTAAAATATAATAAAAACCTTAAATTTATCCAATTCAAAAACAAACATTTAAGTTTAATGAGCTGTTTTGTATATCAAAATCAAAATATAAAATATATATATATTGATAAATCATAATGTTATACTACCAGCCCATAGTATAAAACAAGTTATTCATTTCCTTGTTAATTAATTAATTTATTGGTTTTCTATTAGTTTTTACAATTTATTGCTTTATTGTTTTTGAATATTAAATACGTGTGATTTTAAAGAATATAATGCATTTAAAAACATAACATGTTACTAATGTATTACGTGTTTTCTATATTAACTTTGTAAATAAACCATTTTAGTTCCTGTTCATTCTACTCTATCCAAGCTCGTAGTAGTCCATGACATATGACGGCACTCAAGTTCGAAATATGACGGCATTCAATATGACGGCGGTCTATGACGGCAAAAATAATTCTCGTAGGTTTAAATTATTAAAGAACTAACCGTTCCCCCCCCCCTACTAAGTGTTTTCTTTAATTTCGAGGAAAAATATAAGTTTTTGACTAATCGTTCATTGTTAAAACAACATTGATTTGTTAAAATATTATATTAAAACCATTTTTTTTATATTCTATTGAGTTTTGTTATTCTCGTGGGAGGGAGGAATTTATACTAACTTGGTGGGGAGTTTTAACGTCTTTTTTAAAGCAACGCGTACTGCGGCGGTAATGCTGGGCGTTCTAATGTTCGGCGTTCAAGTGCGCGGTGTTCTAATTTCCGATCTTCACACTCCTTCCGGTCAAATGCTCGGCGATCGTACTTTTATATATAGTATTTGCAATTTTCCTGTATATTATATATTTTGGTATGGAGAATTATTTTTGCCGTCATAGACCGCCGTCATATTGAATGCCGTCATAATTTCTACTCTAGTGCCGTCATATGTCATGGACTACTGAAGAGCTTGGATAGAGTAGAATGAACAGAAACTAAAATGGTTTATTTACAAAGTTAATATAGAAAACACGTAATAGAATATTAACATGTTATGTTTTTAAATGCATTATATGCTTTAAAATCACACGTATTTAATATTCAAAAACAATAAAGCAATAAATTGTAAAAACTAATAGAAAACCAATAAATTAATTAATTAACAAGGAAATGAATAACTTGTTTATACTATGGGGTGGTAGTATAACATTATGATTTATCAATATATATATTTTATATTTTGATCTTGATATACAAAACAGCTCATTAAACTTAAATGTTTGTTTTTGAATTGGATAAATTTAAGGTTTTTATATATATTTTAATTTTAGTCAAAAACATAATGTGTTGGTTTCCATTGCATTT
>JASAMX010025178.1:0-17628 GCA_030248175.1 Microlaimidae sp. YZB2_3
GACGTCAGATTTCCAAATGATTCGAGTGGTTACTGAATGGGGGGCATTTTTTAATCCAACGAACAACTGTTGCAGCCACTTTGGGTTTAATTTTAGTTGTTGGCATGGGAATTAATTGAGCCAGTGTAGGCGCTGTGGAGCATGATGTACGGTATTTTGTTTGCGATTTTTGGCCGGATTCCTCCAAAACCATTCAAAATTTTTCGATTGGGTAAATCAAGTGACCAATTTCGCAATAGGCTTTTGAAGGTGTGATTTGAAAGATCCCCCAACTGAAAGTTTGCTTTGAATTGCTTTAAAGTTTTGCGTACTCACAGTCAGTTTTCCTGAATATATATAAGAATTGGTTACATTGCGGAGAGAAAGCAGATTAATGAACTTTACCGTCAACGTGATAATTTGGGTGAAAAAAACTATTTTGTTTTGCGAGAAGGTTTATCACCTAATACTTGAAGTTTGCTCCTAAAACCAATAATGCAATTCTTAAATGAAAAGTGGTAATTTCTTCTAAATATAGGCCAACTACTCGCAGCAAATCAAAACTACAGGGCTAGGATTTAGGTTGCAAAGATTTAGTCTGTAAATATTTTAATGCCCAAAGTATCGGTAATAAATTAAATTAGCTCTGCGAATTTTTTTGCGAACCTACTTTTGATTTACTGTTTATCTCTAATACTGGGCTGGATTTAACTTTTTCTTACAATATACTCTTGTGTAATAATTCTTGCAATGTGTACAGATGAGATCGCAACGATAAGCAAGGAGGTGATGTGGCCATACTGGCAAAATCTTATTTAAAAATTTCTCAAGTAAAAGTTAATAATAAGTTTGCAAATCTAGAATTAATTGCTTTGGACGTTATTGGTCGTAAAAATACATATTAAGAATTGTGTGTCAAAACATATCTCCTTCCTTCTTAGTGAAACAGAAATTGACAACGTTTTGCTTCTTTCAGAATTAAACACGTTTTTATCTTCGTATGAGCATAGTTCAATATTTTGTAGTAGATTATAATTTCCCCTGTATAAATTGGGAGATTCCAAATGTATCAAAAAATGACTTGCTTCATGACTTTCTATGCATGATAGTGGCAATACCTTGGATTTATTATTATCTAACTAACCTAATATTGTGAATTAAATATCTCTAAACCTCTTTCTGAGTTGTGATTAGAGATCGACCGGGGCCCCGGCCCCGGCACTTTTTTTTCCACCCCGGCCCCCGCCTCGGCCCCGGCCACGGCAATTTAGCTGTCGAATCAGCCGGGGCAAACCGGGATAAGGACCCCTAAGAATACAAATTTTAAAGCACTTTTTACAATTTTAGACAGTGATAAATATATTAAATTCTATATAAAGAACTAATGTAATCGCTTCAATAGGAAGATATTTATTATTTATATTTTAAGATTTTATTTTAAACTCTATTTTAATAAGATTTCTTATTTTAATCATGAGTCGTTATTCTAAAGATTTGAAGGCTTCTTGAGCTTTAAAAACCATTTTATATATTTTATTCATAAGATTAGGGTTTGACAATAGAAGTCCATTTATGAGACGTATCCAATAAATAATAGAGTTATTATAATATTATTGTTTATATCAAAAATATATAACCCAAGAGAATTTTCGGCTATGTGTACAGAAAATTTTTAAAGTAAATTTAAAGAGAAATGATGCACATCTTACTTTTTGGCGCAAGTTAATTTCTGTAAACTCAATAAAAATTTTCTCGCACAGCAATGTTTTTTACACCAAACTCATTTTTCTGACACGTTTACAAAACTCCGCATACAAAAAATTAGCAGAAATCGGTAATAATTGCTATTAAATTCGCTCATGTGTGAGTTTTTCTATGAAACTTTATTATACAACTGGACATTTGTTTGGATCACATATATTATATTCTTACTTTAATTTTTAGGTGTTATGAAACTGTTTTAAAATTTAGTGATGTTAAAACATTTTTTTAAATAAAAAAATGCAAGTTAATTTTTTGTTTTTATTTTAGCATTTTTAAATTTATTGCTAAAACTACACTGGTATCTCCAAATTTTGTGTAGGGTCTATTCTGACTGGGTCCTATTGATTTGCAGGAAAACCCTGCGGAGTCAGTCCACTTTTAGTGAGTTCAATATATTTATGAAGCCTAAAAGACACTAAACTTGAAATTTATAAACAAGAAATCAGTATAAACTGTTTGTATTTAATTTGGATAATGTTTTTGAATACAATTTGCTTTAAAAATCAATTAATACGTGTCCAAAACTTAACGATATTAACTACTGGCACAGTCTAAAAGGTGTACCAACCGGTCCAGAGTTTTCTTGCCAAAAGGGTCGGACCCACTAGGTTTAAACCCGGTCCAAAATTTTATGAATACCAGTAAAAGTGCTAGGTATTTAAATAGAAATTCTAGTAAACATTATTTTTAAGCTTTTATTTTTTAAAAAATTGCTATTTTAGTTTAAGGTTTTTATAATTATAGTTTTAATAAAAGTAAGCATATATAACCCAAAAATGGTGAAAACCTAATTTTTAACCAAAAAATTTTTCTGAAAATTCCGATTTGTGCGACTTTAATACTAAAACTCCGCCATTCTCTTCTATTTTATAGGCGCACTGCTGTTTTTTTTTTTTTTAAATTAATTTTTAACGCAAATTTTAGTGTTTTGCAGTGCATATGAGAACTTTTCTTTTACTTTTGCGTGAAATGCACTACACAAAAAATAGGTATTGGCAACAAGAAAAATCTCTTCGTAAGAAATCAGTGGTATATACGCAGAAAGTGGCGTGCGTTAAAAATTATGCGTTTTTTCTTGTACAATTTTATTTAAAAAACTTAATGTATATTTGACATTTTCTTGGGCCATATGTTTTTAATAACTCTTGAGAAATTACAAAAACAAAAAAGTAATGCAAAATTACAAAAACAATTTCATTGCAAAATTTCAGGTAAAATTGCAAAATAAAGGGAAGAGAACACAAGAGCCCAAAGGTTACTAAATGTGTCTGCTAAATCTTAAAAATTTTTCAAAATTTTCAGTTTTTATTTTTATTTTAAAACTTTTTAAACTGCTAAAATTTACAATACTTTGGGATATTGTATTCCAATGTTTTGCTGCTCTTAATGAAAAGAAATTACAAAAAATATCTTTTTTGGCATTAGGAATATGCAATTTTTTATCATGATCATTTTTTCCAAGATAATTACCCCATTTAAAAAAATCGTCAAATGAAATATCACTACAATTATTTATTATAAAGTAGGTAAGATTTAAATCAAAAAGTATTCTTCTTTCTTCTAATGATTTTAAACTCAGAAAGTTTAATCTTTTGACGACATTAACTTTATGATTTTTTGCCAAAAAAATTAAGTTAGCTTATTAAAATGACTAAAACTAACAACTTTAAACAAGCTACAAAGTGAACATAGACGCTTGTACCTGCAATAATTTAATTATTTTACCTTTTACAATTTAAAAAGTATTTTTTAATTTAAGAAAAGTGCTAATGAAGCTTTAAAAATGTTCTAACAATTTAAAATAAAAAGGTGCGTTTTAACCGCTCCTGTGTGTTTAGACCGAAAACTGTTGAATAAGGCATATAAGTGAAGTTCTAAAAAAGATGTTTCCTCAAAATAATATGCTTGAAGAGTGGCATTTTTTAGATTTAGATTTACATTTCTACAATTATCAACATATTCTATTTATTGTGATATAAAGAAATTTCGCTATTGTCAAATAATTTTTTTATATGGGCATCCAATTTTGCTTTCAATTCCTTTAACACGTTTTGGTTTTTAATTTAAAACATACTCCACGTATAAAAATGCTTTAACTCTCTATTTGCTCTATTTGTAGGGCATTCTTTAAAAGTAATAAGAATGGTTAGTGGAATTAAGTATAATATTGCTTTAAACTTGAATATATTTCTAATACCTACGTAAAGTGTATACTACTGTTGTAAAAAGTTGCATTTACTTTCACTTAAACAAATAAAAGTAACGAATTTTTTATTACTTTTACTTTTACTCGATTTTTTTCATTTAAAAACCGCGGCAAATCTGCAAAAGGTATACTGCGTCAGTGCTGCAGTATGTTAAACTCTGTGGCTCTCGACAATCGTTGACGAAGTTCAACATTGAGCACCAGTCGCGTGGAATCCCTTTTGCGGATTCGCAGCGGAATGAATACCAAAGTGTTAAATTTCACTTACTTTTACTTTTACTCTTACTCGGATTTTTTGGTTTTTTTATGCTATATAATTTCTATTTAAATATTGTGCTATATAGTTACTAAAATGTAACGTGTGCAATAAAGTTTCTTATCTTATCTTATCTTAAAGTCAAGTAAAAGTAAAAGTAATAAAAAATTCGTTACTTTTATCTGTTTAAGTGAAAGTAAATGTAACTTTTTACAACAGTAGTATACACTTTACGTAAGTATTAGAAATATTTTTAAGTTTAAACCAATATTACACTTAATTTTACTAAGTATTCTTATTACTTTCAAAAAAGCTCTACAAATAGAGCAGGAGTTAAAGCAGTTTTATACGGGATGTTTTGACTAAAAAATGAAAACGTGTTAAACGAACTAAAATCAAAATCGGATGCCCATTTAAAAAATTATTTGATAATAGCGAAATTTATATTACAATAAATAGAATATGTTGATAATTTTAGAAATGTAACTCTAAATCTAAAAAATGCTATACTTCAAGAATATTATCTTTATTATTTTTTAAAGAAACATCTTTTTTAGAACTTCACTTACATGCCACTATTCAACATTTTTCGGTCTAAACATACAGGAGGGGTTAAAACGCACCTTTATATTTTAAACTTTTACAACATTTTTAAAACTTCATTACTATTTTTTGAAATTAAAAAAACTCTTTAAAATCTAAAAAGTAAGATAATTAAATTATTGCGAGTACAAGCAATTATGTTCGCTTTCTAGCTTGTTTTAAGTTTTTAGTTTTAAGGCTGGTTCATACTTATGACAAAACGTCCTTTGGATTTTGTCCAAAGGACAATTTTTGAAAAGCCAAAACGTCCTTTAGACAAGCCAAAACGTCTTTTGGACAAAGTATGGACGCTACTTGAAATTTGTCCTTTGGACAAAGTCCAAAGAAAAATATCTAGATCCAATCTAGATCTAATCTAATTTAATCTAAAAAAATCTAGAAAAAAATTTAGATTGGTTGCTACTAAAAACTTTTTTAGTTATCGTGTTGTAAATTACTGAAATTCTTTACCAAGCGAAATAGTTTTATCAAGTTCACTAAATCTTTTCACAAAACAACTAAAACAGCGTGTGGTTTAATCATTATCATGATTAATAGAACCTTTGCAACAATAATCTAAACTTACAAATATACCTTTAATATAACATACATTTGGCATAGGTTTATAATTATGTTTTGCAGTAAAAAATTTATGTTATTTGTAAAATTTTGATAGAGTATTATCATGGTTTTTTTTATAGGTAACGGGACTTTAGAGCCGGAGCGAGGGGACTTTAGAGCCGTGGGTCTTTAGAGCCGCAGTGTGGGACTTTAGAGCCGTATTGGAGGGACTTTGGAGCCGTAACATAACTTTTGTGTTCAGAAAATTCATAAAAATTTAAGGGACTTTAGAGCCCAACAAATTTTGTCAAAGTTGGTTAAATTACGTCATTTTCATACAATATATCAGTAAAATTAGCCAAATTTTAAGTTGTAAAAGTTTTTAAAGCTTTCTACAATACTTTTAAAACCTTTTGGTGTCCGGAAAGAATTTTTTTGGCATAATATCTTCCGAAATAAATATTTTTTTTATTTAAGCAGTACACTAAAGGAATTTCAACAGTTTTAAGCTTTTTTTTTAGATTTTTATCTTGATTTGTAGGTTTCGCTTAGGCTTAGGAAAAAAAATTTTTTTGTCTTAAATTTTTATTGCAACATTTTCTAAAATAAAACATCTTTGATATTTATCATAACAAATGTTTCAATTTAATAACCAAAAACCGTGAATCTTAACCCTTAACGATGCCCTATATTCACATGAAAAATCTTTTATCAAACAAATCAAAGCACGAATCTAAACCTTGTTTTTGCTCAAGATTAGAAGTTTATCAATAATTGGAAGTTAATAAGTTTCTTATGCCGCCAAATCCTTATTCTTGTCATCTTCTGTATATACAATAGAAAACCCCAAGCATATTTATCCCGCTTAATGATTACTGCATTGCATAATTAGCTCCATTTGTTATGTAAATGTTTTAATATTACTTGTATATTGTTTTACTATTGTTTGCAAACGCATTTTTCATTTCGGCTTTAAAGTCCCTGCTGCGGCTCTAAAGTCCCCAGGTCCGGCTCTAAAGTCCCCGCTCTAAAGTCCCTCGGCTCTAAAGTCCCCAAACCTTTTTATATGCTATATAATTTCTTTTTAAATATTGTGCTATACAGTTATTAAAATGTAACGTGTGCAATAAAGTTTCTTATCTTCTTATCTTATCTTATCTTAAACTAGGCCAGTGTTAAATTTTGGGTTATTTTGTGCATTATTTGTCAAAAAATTCAGAAAAAAAAACATAATATTGACATATTTTACCTGCTTTTGAACTGTTTTGTGTTAGAGTATCTGATTTAATTTTGGCCAGGCCTTAATTTCGGCCACCAATTTAGATTTAAATTGGCTTATTTTTAAAACACAAAAGAACTAGCACAAAAATAACTGGATTAATAAAGTGTTTTTGCAAAAAAAATATTATTTTTGTTATTCTGCCTTATCAACATTATTATACAAAAAGTAATTTTTTTGTGATTTTCTCAATTTTTTCCTTGTGTTTAATCTGCATAAAATTTAAAACGAAGCAAATATAACCTTAAAATATCTTTTATTTAAGGCTCAAAGTTGTTAATTTTCATGTTTTGATATTTTCTTCAAAATCACTTTGCAACGCGTTTAACTAACTAATTGCGCATTTAAAGATTCCGTTAATTTCGTTCACCCTAAAATTTAGGTGAAAGAACCTTTTGTTTTTTACTGTTTTTAAATATCATCGCACTTCCATATTTATAAAGAATTTTTTTTGCTCGTTTGGCTTTTTTGACGTTTTTTGAACCAAAAATAAAAATTCAACAAAAAATACAGGTTATTAAAACTTGTTTTTTAAGGTTTTGACATAATTATTTAAAGTCTTGGTAATAACTATTATAGTTTGCAAACGGGAAAAATTAAGTTACATGTACCAAGAACAATACCTAAGGATAAATTTGCAACCTTTACCAATTTTTATTGTTCAGTTTGGCAATAGTTATAGCCTGTTTTTTCTGGGTGGCCGAAGTTAACGGCTCGCGCTTTAATTTTGGCCACTATAAAAAAAGACTTTAAACCTCACTGATCTTTGTGTCTAACAGAAATTTTAAATTTTTGCACTGGAATAACAAAAATAGCTATCGTTTGATTTTTAGACCAAATCTTGGCTCGATTGGAAAAACCAGAAAAAAAACTTAATCAAAAAAATAGAAAAAGATGGCCGAACTAAATCAGTTACCCTATAAATTAATATTTCGTTTCAAAAAAATAAATCTTTTCTCCATGGTTTTTTTTAACTAAAGTTAAAATCTTTCAGGGTGATATTTAAGGTGTGACCGCTTGCCGTCAGGAAGAAAAAAAGATCAACGCTTAAGAATAAAAATAATAAAAAAAAGTTTTTAGATATGACGTAACTAGTTATTACTATGTTGCGTCAGGTGTTTCTCTCCATGTGATATTTTCTCAAAGAACGCGTGGTTACTTTACAACCTAGTCATTTTCACCCTGAAAAAATTCATCTTTAGTTCATTAAGTTGTTGACATGGGAATGAATAAATCGAGCTAGATGGGCAGTGTTAAATTTTGGCTTACTTTTTACTTCAATTGTCAAGAAAATCTTTAAAAACATCAATGAACATATTTTGTTTGTTTTTTCAGTTTGGTTTTAAAAATTATTATTTTTTTTCAGAAAAAATAAAATTTGTTCTTGATGACTTTTTTTACTATAGGTAAAATACTTGTAGCTGAGATAGTAGGCGTGGGTTAATTTTTGCCTTTTAAAAAAACAACAACATATTTTTACCTGGGGTCTATGCTAAAGGTTTAATCTGACTTAAAGTTAATCTGAGATTAGCGATCGTCGAGACACAGTAAACATACTAGCAGTATCGATTAGATAATCTAGTTTAACGAATTTAATCTAAGATTAGGTTTAATCTCAGATTAAATCGTCACTAACTCCATATTAAATTGTTAATTTATGCAAATTTTTACACCACCTTTGGAGATGGATTAAAAATTTGCGGGTTTTTCCCGCTAATCTCGGATTAGTGGGGATTTAATCTGAGATTACGTCTATTAACTCCGTTAACCTAGATTATTCAATCAATACTGATTTAGTGTGCGTCAACAATCGCTAATCTCAGATTAATTTTAAGCCGGATTAAACCTTCAGCATACCACCCCTGTTTTAATGAAAGCTTAAAAAATCATTGCTAATATAAGATTATTTTATATGAATTGTTTTTAATGTAAAAAAGTATATTGTATATGTATGCATTTTGTAATTAACGCTTGTATTTTTGTTTCAATTTTGTTTTTTATACGTTTAAAATCGTTTTCGTTAAGATTACTTAGTAGTAAGTTGACATTTAACATAGCCGTCAAATACTTGCTGCCCTATATTTTAACGGCGCAGTATAAAGTAAGTCATTTCAACTTGTTTCCAGTCAGTGGTCCCCCCGCGCAGAAGAGAACATCTGTATTGTAAGGACTCGCAAAACTGTGCAGTTGCAAACTCATTTAGGATTTTTACAACCTCAAGTAAAGTTGGAAGCGTGCCCATGCATGATAAATGCATGGGCCATGCATGCATGCATTAAAGAGGATTCATGCATCCTCATCATATTCGCGAAATAAAATTAAATAAAATAGTTATTCATATGGTATTTATAAAAATTAATTATTTCATTGGTGTATTGGTATTATATATAATTAACAATATTTTTAATGGATTTGATATAAGTAACAAACTTTAATAGATGAATCTCACGTAAGAAATAATTTGAATAAAATTAATTTGAATGTGCGATCGCAACTATTTTTTAGTTGGAAAATTGTGCAAAAAACTACTAAATGTACTAATGAAGTGAACATCATACAGATGCGTATTAAATTATTGATTTAAATTATTTTTTATTAAAATTAGTATTAAATTATACGGATCGTTCATGCAAATTAAACCACACCGTGCACATATTATTTCTAACATAAGATTCATCTATTTCCCTAATTTTTTGTCAAATTTGATTAAATAATTATTTTTTACTGCAAATTAACTCTAAATTGTTTTACTTTTTAACTTACTAGCTTAGAATTCGGCAAATTAACTTAACTTACTAGTTTGAAATTTTAGAAAATTAACTTACTAATTAACTTAATAATTCAAAATTTTTAACCATTAACTTACTAGTTAACTTAGTAGTTCAGAATTTTAGACCATTAACTTACTAGTTGTAAATTTGCTTACTAACATAACTTTAGACAAACGTAATGAATAAATCGATTGTCAAATAAAAATATTTCTATTCTAATACTTTTTACTTATTTATGGCTTCAAAGAAGGACCCTTAGCTTCCCAATTCACGAAAAACTTGACAGAGCTTACTTTTGTTAGTTAGTGCACTCTTGTATGTACAATAGTGGGTTTTTACATTACTGGGGAAAAATATCGCCACCTAATCAAAAGTGACCAAATATTTTAGTGGGTATTTTTCTAAAACCCCACTGTTGTTACTACAATCCCCCCCCCATATTAAGAAGAGGGGGTGTCAACGGTGACTTAAAAAACAAAAGAAGATGGTATCTTCAGTGTTGAGATCGTTTTTGCAGGTTCAATAGTTTTTATCTACAACTTTCTCCTCCCCTGCCTACTTACCTGCTTGTATTTTTTAGTCAAGATCACGAGCTATAGGATACATACAGCTTTAATTGATCTTTTTAATACATAATTTGTTTTGTTATTCGTTCGGTTATTGTGTTTTTATCATTCCTTTTTAAAATAAATTAAGATTTTGAAATAATTTTTTGGGATGGTTAAAAAATTTTGAATATTTTCGCATAGAAAATACAATTTTTTTAATGAAAATAAACAAAATACAATAGGGATCAACCGAGCAGAATTTCTGGTTATTCCGTGGACGGGGCCGGGGTAGAAATATTTCAATTTATTGAGTCCGCGGTCGAGGACAAAAAATTGCCATAGCTGGAGCCGGAACAGGCTGAAAATTTTGCAGAAACTTAGGTTAGGTTTGTAAGTTAGGTTTTTTTCTTATGCTTCAAAAATATTATTATAATATATTATTGTATGCTTCAAAAATAAGATAACGGTTGGTCGATTATAGGCATAGTGGAACTATTCTTACCACAAATTTCCTATAATATTACTGTAATTAATTTTTTTTTATTTCAAAACCCATAAATGCTTATAAACTCTTTTAACACGTGCCCCTGTTCAATTAAATCGTTGCTTTATACTAGTAATATTTAAATCTTAAAACTTTAAAAAAAAACATTTCCGCCATCTTTTAAAAAATTTCTAGAAACCGCGTATTTAAAATCCTTGCTGTTTGGTTTGACCTGCAGGTCTATTTCATAATAAAATTGCTTTTTGGGCTGTATATTTGCAACGTACAGATATTAAACTGGTATAAGTGTTCTGTAATTTGCATACAACAAAAGACTAGGTTAAAAAAAGAATAAATGCAGAAAATAGAAGCAGAAGGTAATCGCTTTCAAGAGCAAGTATGGCCTTAAAAACCAGCAATAATAGACTTGAAAAAGCAAATAAAAAAATGACACCGCGTATTGAGGCCTTAGAAGCGAGACAAGCGGTCAACAAAGAATTTGTAACCAATGTATGCAATAAGAAAGAAGGAAAGGTTATGTGATGTTACTTAAGTATATATTGATGGGAATTTTTTAAAAAAGAAGGAAATATAGAGATTATATTTTAATGCATTTTTATAAAATTTATGTAATAATATAATTTTTTTAAAATTATACTAAACATATAATTTTTAAAAAATTATACTAAAAAATTGGACTAAGCAAAAATTAACTGTATAACTGTACAAAATTATTTTTATTGTGAAAATTTAACAAATAATTACTCTAAATGGGTAAAGTAAGCAAATACAAAAACACCTTAAAAGCTGTAGAAAACAGGATAGGAAAAAGCACCCAAAATAAGTGCAGAAGCAGGTTAGGTAACAACAGGTAATGTTTAGAGAATAATCGATACATAAACAGAACAGAAGCAGGTTAGGTGAAAACACCTAAACAGGTTAAGAGGCAGGTTAAGTAGAACATAAAAAGCTATAGATAAATTGATTCTGATATCTTTAAAAAGCACAATAGGAAAACTAAAGATTTACACCTTAAATGGTGCAGAAAGCAGGTTAAGTAAAACACTGCAGAAGCAGGTTTAGTATGTACACCATAACTTGGTGCAGAAAGCGGTCTTTACTCGACTTTTTATGCTGCTTAAATCATGTGTCAAAGAAATGAAGGACCACTCTACAATGCTTTTGGTGTCTGGCTTGTCCAAATCTGATTGTTCCGCGGTTGAAACGAGTATAGTAATGGAGCTAGTTCAGGCTTTGAATCAAGGAGATACATAAATCAGTCGTCATTACAGAGCATTTCCGAATCGGTAGGAAATCAGATAAGTTTCCTTCAAGGCTTCTGAAAATTATACTGGCATCTAACAGATTAAGAAACATGTCGGTAGGTGCAGGCGGTCATCTAAGGTCCAACAACAGGTTTGGCGGTGTCTTTGTTTGCCCTTCATTAACCATCGATTAAAAAGAAACCTTAAAAAGCTTCATTTGGCTTAAAACAAATATAAAAGAAGATGATGCCACGCGGAGGGTGTCTATCCACTACTACTTGTCCATTCGGGATCCCTAGCTTAATGATATGAATACAAAATCCCAAATTAAGCATGCAGTTTCAGATTAGGAAACTTTGCGATCCGATCGCTTTTTTAATAATGAATTAAAAATTTTACATTTAAAAGCGAGAAGCGTAAAAAACCCAGTAGATGAATTCAATTTCTTAGTTAGTGGTAATAATAAAATATTTGGTAACTTAGATATGTTATTAACATCTGAAACATGGTTTAATGAAACAATTGATAATATGATTAATGGATCTGATAACTATGACGTGTTTAGATATGATAGAAAAAATCGTGTTGGAGGTGGCGTGTGTATTCTAAGCAAACGTGCATATAATGTCACAGAATGTAATATTCCAGATATATACGATAATATTGAGGTAGTTGCAATTGGTTTTCCACAATATAGATCTTCTAAAGTTAGGTTCTTCAAAGTTAAGATCTTCTTAGTTATCTGCTTATATCGGACACCACAAACTACTTGAGATGAAAATGAAGTAAATATTTCAACTTATTTGTGAAATTAAAATTTTATAGGTTCAATTGTTCTCCTAGGTGATTTTAATCTTCCAGGAATTAATTGGAGCAGATCATCTGTTGTTTCTAACAATAATAACGAACAAGAATGGTTTATGTTTCTTTCTGAATTAGGATTAAGTCAAATCGTAAAAGAACCAACCAGGGGTAATAATGTGCTTGATCTAGTTTTAGTAAGTAAACAAATGTCTAATTATCTTTCAATTTTACCTGAATTTTTAACTTCTGATCAGATTGCGGTTTATTTCAAGCTTAATATTGATATTTTACAAATTGAAACTTCTGATTCTGATTTTTTTTCACATGAAACATGGATACTTGATTTTAAAAAAGGAGACTACAAAATGCTCATTCTATTTCTAATAAATGTTGATTGGGAATATTTTTTTTTCATTTTGTTTCTCGCTAGAAGAAATGTGGCAGTGTTTTAATGATATTCCTTTTGAGGGTATTAGGCTTCACATTCCACTGAAAAAACAACTTCGAAACTACCCAAAAAAACTGTACCCTTCTACTATATATAGACTTTAAAATAAAAAGAAAAAAAATGTGGCGTAAATAGAGAAAAGAAAAAAAAAACAAAATTGAATACAAGCTATTATGCAAAAAATACAAAAAATTAATTAAGACCTACCATATCTGTCTTGAAAAATAGTTTTAAATTCACAAAACCTAGGCAAATTTTAAAAATTTGTCAATAGCAAAATTAAAATTTGAGAAAAATACATCCTTTATTAAAATAGGATGGTTCATACGCAAGTGCAACAAGGGAAAAGCTGAAATTTTTGCTAACTATTATAGTTCGATTTTTATAAGAATGACGGAAAATTACATTTCTTTAACACCTCAAAAATTTGTACGTTGGAACACATGACCTTTGCAGTGAAAGATATTTTGTCTGCTATTAAAAAATTTCCTAATAAGTTATCAAAAACACCTAATGGCTTTCCAGCATATTTTTTCAAAAAAGTTTCTTGTGTTATAGCGAAACCATTGTCAAAAATTTTTCAAAAGTTTTTTGATACAGGGATACTTCTTGAAGACTGAAAAATTGCATTAGTTATTCCAATTCATAAAACACCTACTTCTTTTGCTTGCAAAGCAATGGAGCGATGGTTAAAGGTGAACTATTAACTTTTTTAATAAATATTTGTCAAGGTGCCAATTTGGCTTCAAAGTTAACTGTTCAACTATAACTAAACTATTTGAAAGCATGAACGATTGGAAATTAGCTTTAAAAAATAAACAAAATACTGATATCATATATTTGGATTTTGCTAAAACTTTTGATACAGATTCTCATCAAAAATTTTTGTATGAACTTAAAAAGCTTGGAGTAACCGGAAGAATACTTAAATGGATTGACTCGTTTTTAACTGGAAGAAGCTTTAAAGTTATTGTTACTAATCAGAAAAAGTCTTTATATAACGTTACCAGTTCAGTACCTTAGGGTTCTGTCTTCGGTTAATGCTTCTTTTTTATATATATCAATGATTTAGTAGATGCGTTAAGTTTTCTAAGATTAAGCTCTTCACAGACGACGTTAAAATTTATAATACTTTTTCTCATATAGGCGAAAAATATACCAATCGATTACAGGAAGATTTAAACAGAATAGTTATATGGTCTAGAGTGTGGCAACTGTGGTTGCAGAACAAAAATGCAAATAGCTTCTTATTAATTGAAGAAAAAAAATACCATAAAGGATCAAACTCTTAGCAATACGAACCAGTCAAGGATTTAGGGATGTAATGTGTCTGAATCACTAAAATTTTCCCATCACTGTGAGATAATTTCAAAAAAAGCGCTAAGGAAGTCACTACTCATATTTAGAACTTTTCATTCAAACAATATCAAAAACTTGACTCGTGCATATACAACTTATCTAAAACCCATTTCGCAATACGGCACTGTCATTTGGAATCCTTATCTGAGGCAGGACATCGATTTAATTAAACTTGTCCAGAGGAACTTTACTAGAAGTTTGTTTAAACGTTGTACTTTTCGATATACTTCATATGAAAACAGGTTAAAACTTCTTAACTTAAAAAACTTGAGGATCAACAAAATATTACAGATCTTCTGGAATACTACAAAATAATTCAAGCTAAAACTAACATTATTTCCTATGATTTTTTTTCTATTTTATTCAAATCCGACCAGAGGTCACTCTCTAAAACTAAAAGTTTTAAAATCTAAAATAAACGCACATAAATACTATTTTAGCAACAGAATTGTTTCTAAATGGAATTCTCTATCTGAAAAAAAAGTATCCGCTAATTCGTTAACTGAATTTAAAAATAGTATTATAAACGGCTCATATTAGTGCTTATCTGTTTAAGCCTTTGAGTCGTGTTCCTGTAAACCATGTTTCAATGATTGTTTTGCGGCTGCAATCGGTTCGCTATGTTGCGATAAAATGATGCATATTGCGTACATTTTATTGTTTAAATGTTCTTTTTTTGTTATCTTTGAGTTACTGGAATAAACACTTTTGACTATTTTCCCCAAAAAAATCTAATTGTTAGCAATAGTTAGTTTTGGCGAATAGACAAATTTTAAATTAAATAGTTTGTGCGTAAACAGAAAAAAAACTTTTTTTTTATTGATGTAGAACACCATTGTTGTGACAATTTTAAATAAAATATCAACTTAGATGATAATTTTTGTCTGACAACAGCATGGACAAATCCAAAGCTGAGTTTATAATGTATCCAACGATAATTTTATTGCTTTAGTTTATTTATTTATTTATTATCAACAAGGTAATACACAATATAAATGTAGAACACTTACTGTGAATTATATACAAAAAATAAAATACAAACAAAAATTATTTGGAGCACGGGATAACACAGAAGAAATATGTGGAATTGCTTAAAAATAAACTATTGCTTATTATCAATGTACTTGGATAAGAATGAAGAATCATGGTTTTTTTTAATTTGTTACAAAAATTTTTAACAGATCTAGAAATCATTATATCGCTGCTTACATCGTTTCAAGGATTTACTCTATTACTAAAAAAATATTTTCTAGAATCAATTCTAAAACTTTAAATTTTTTAAGTTTACATTCATTATTTCATGCTTTTAAGCTAGTATTAATTTCAAAAAAAATATCACAGTCAACATCAACATAATTTTTCACAATTTTAAAGCACAATACTAAGTCATTTATAATTCTTCTTTGTTCCAAGCTTTCAAGCTTTAATTTAATAAGCCAATTTCTATAGCTACGCTACATAAATAAAGCCATGCTACTTTGTTTAAAAAAGCGTTCGTAAACGTTCTCTGAACAACTCTACAGACTAATTCGGAATAAGCGTTTTTTAGTGTTAGGAAAAGGGTACAATAACTATTAGTGCCAATCATATGTAGAGGAAAAATAGAGAAACAGCAAGCGACTAGTACATTTTACAGTTTAAAATATTTCAAATATTTATTGGTTCAAAATCTTGACCCCTTCTCATCAAAATTTCTTAAATACTTTTTAAATATTGCAAAAGCAGTTTTTGGGGATTTTTAGTTTTTTGCCGCTTCGTAGGTACGGCGCTGCTGGCGCGCTTAATTTGCAGTTTTTTTAATGTTTCAATTACAGAAAATGCTTAATTTAAAAGTTTGGAATGGACTTTTTAAAATTAATTTTTAAATTTTGAATAGTTTTACAAGCAAAACATAAAAAAACCTATGTAGGTTTAAAATTAGTTTAAAAGCACAAATTTCATCTTTATTTTTACTAATTCAAAATCACTGTTCAGGAAAATACTATTTTAGTGGTGATTTTAAAGTATTGTGATGTTTAATTAAAAAACAAAAATTTATTTAGCACAAACTGATATATTACAGCACTTCAATGTAGTGAAACATATCATCGTGTAGCAATTTTTATGAACTTAAGAAGGTTAATAGGTTTAAACTTAAGAAACTAAGAAAGCTAAGTTTTTTTCAAATTTTTTTTTGTACCCTCTCTCGTACAGTTAAAGACGCTTATTCCGAACTAGTCTATAACATCAACATTTTTACGTAAATAAGAATTCCACACTGGAGTTTCATATTTTCAAATAGGGCGAATGTACGTTTTGTACGCCTTAAGTAGTAAATATGCATTTTTAGTTCTAAAGGCGCGAAACAGAAGTGCAACTTTAGTTAATGCTTTTTTAGAAATTTCTGAACAGTGATGCGAAAATTTTAAGTCATTTGAGATTATTATTCCTAGATCCTTGACATGATTTACCCTAGTGAGGTTGACATTGTGAAATGAGTATATATTTTAAAACTGGGTACCAAAGGAAATTACAGAACATTTTTCAAACGCAATACGCAGCTGTCAACGCTCAGACCAGGCACAAAAACATCTAATAATTTTTGAAAATGTGGCTGGGGTTGATTTTTGGAAGAACAGTCAATTTTAGTGTGGTCTGCAAACAGTTTGCAGTTTGCAGACAGACATTCAGGGAGACAATTAATAAAAATTAAAAACAATAAGGGACCTAAAACCCTTCCTTGAGAAACCCCACTTTTAACTGATACATAGGAAGATTTACAGTTTTCGACAATGACGGCTTTTTTACGGTCAGTTAAAAAATCTTGTAACCAACTCAATAATTCATAAATAATACCGTAACCTTTTAGTTTTAATAATAACTTAGAATGCTATACTGTATCAAAGGCCTTCGCATAATCAATATAAACACAGTCAGTTTGGTTTTTATCTCGTAGTGCTGTTGTCCAGTCATTATGTGAACATAGAAGTTGAAGGCAAGTTAGTGATATTTTCATCGCTTCATTGCTGGTTGTTCTATTTTGAGTTATAGTTCTATGAATTTGAAGCTCAAAAACATGTTATGCGATTTAAAAAATTTCATTAGCACAGTTTTAGCTTGCAATTTTATTGAACGTTGAAAAAAAGGAGAACTTTTTAGAATCAGTTTGGAGGAAAACATATTTCAAAATTTTAAAAAAATTAAAAAAATCAGCATTTTAAAAAATGCTAATAAAAAACCCTGAATTAGTTTTTAAATAAATACATTCCAGTGTTTTTCAGACTTGTATCTAACTATTTCTAAATTTCTAACTGCACTAATTTTTATATTTTCATAAAGCAAT
>JASAMX010025182.1:0-13699 GCA_030248175.1 Microlaimidae sp. YZB2_3
TTTTGTTCTTCGTTCAGTTACGTACTGTACTGTAAAGATTGGGTTCGAAGTTTGAAATCGGAGGTTGAAATAGTGTGTAATGTTATAGATTATTATCGGAGGTGTTTTTTTCTGACTTCCGGTTTGTTCAATTCGATTTGTTTAATGCATTGTGTATACAAATTCTATCGTGCAGAAAATAAACATATAACTTACCTTGCTTTCCGATTAAGGAAAATTGTTTTACTTTCTTGTAAATTACGGTTGAAGCAAATTTGACAACACAATATTGTATAATGAATACCGTTTTCCCTAATTCCCACAACACCACTAAATTTTATTTTTTATATTAAACAATTATGACGACAACAAAAATTTTTAATGTTCATAAACTAAGAAAATAAATTAAAAATTACATTAGACCTAAAGTTTTACATGTATATTGTGTAAGATTTTAATATATAGTATAAAATATTACTTTAATAGTTCGAGAAATACTTAGTTATAAATTTGGCAGTGCAATTAATAAAATAATTCTTCAGATAGGTTAAAGCCCAAAATATTCAAAAACTCGTCATTTTCGCTAATTATATCTTACTTAGATAGATTTTGAAACTTATTTGTCGTGTTTTGGTTGTTATTATTTGTTTAATTATACAATTCAACACATTATTAATTCAATTAAAATACCATGACAGAACCTTAAAATTAACTTTTGTCAAAAAAGCAACGTAAAAGTTTACAAGCCCACCATAAAGAAAATAATTATAACTTTATATTTTAAAACTACAATTGAAGTGTTCTAGATATCTTAAATATTATTTACATTTAATGCAAACTGTTTGCAGCCAAATGAACTCACTTGGAAACAGTTGCTCAATTACTATTCACTACTTAGGGGACCATTCCAATATTTATAAAGAAGTGTTTTACCACCAGGTATTTCGCCATAAAGAATGGTGCTTTTTCTAAAAGTTATTTATTACACAACAACCAAAATGATATTTAGCCAAAAGTTAAGTTTTAAAAGATCTACCCCTGGATTACAAGTCGAAACGAAAAAACCTTTATTGTGTATTTTACCAAAAATAGGCGAAAATTTTTAAAATAAGAATTTACAAAGGTTTTTATGAAACAGGCCCCAAGACTTCATCTGGACGCGCATTCTGACGCGCGGTTAAAAGTTACCCCCGGTTAACTTTTTATTACGTGCTTAAGGATGCGAGTGAAAAATCAATTTTACCTAGGTAAAAGTCGGGTTAAATTTTTTCTATTGTTTTAAGAATAATAATTTATCCAACTCGAGAGGTGGTTAAATATTTTCTTCCGTAGGATTAATTTAATAAAAAATAAAATACGCACATTGATTAAATTTTTTATTTTGCGCGAGGTGGTTTTGCAGCGCGAGAAAAAAAATTAAAAAAACAATTCATTGCAATCATTTTCTGTCCCATATGCGGCAGATTTATCTATTTACGATATATATTTATTTTTTTTATTTTCTTTGAAATGGATTTATCGGGGTAAATATAATGGTTTCTTCAGAATGCGACCCCTGGGCAAAAAGTTAGCAAATCACCAATTGACAAAAGTTTTTTTAAAGTTTTAAGCTTTGACATACAGCCTATGGTTTTTCGTAAAAAGAAAATTACTGGGATCAATAAATCATAGATTCATCAGTTTCAACAAATAACAAATACGGTGTCATTGCATTTTTAACGTTAATGCATCAGTCGCAAAGCAACCGTTCTGAACAAGCTTATTTTAAAAATACATTTTAAAAAAACGCAAAATAATAATCGTCAACCTATGATATAAAAAAAACAAAAAAAAATCGGCAAGAAAGGGTGAATCCTTGCAGTTGACGTGTATCAAAAAAGGACTAAAGATATATTCTATCAGGGTGAAAACAGATGAGTAGTAAAGTAACCACTCGTTCTTTGAGAAAATATCATGTGCAGAGAAACACATGACGCAACTAAATAATAATTGATTACATAACCGCTGCAAACATTTTTTTAATTTTTCTCGCTCGTGGGTTTATTCTTTATTTCTTCCTGGCGAAGAGCAGTATACGCCTTTAATTTCAGCCTGAAAGACTTTAGCTTTAATAATATTACTTACAGAAACGAAGCCAAAAACATTTTTTTAAATAACGACAAAATTTTTGCGCGCCTATCTCAAGCATAAGCGCAAGATTCTTCATAAGCTTAATCCCTAAGCTTAAATTCAATAAATATTTTTAAAGTAGCTATTATAATGTGCCTATAATAATTTTATCGAAATTGTTTTTCCAAAAAAACAAGTCAGGATTTTAAGGACCTTAAAATGTCATAGTATTCGTGATCACGTCACATATATTTTGCTCTGTGGGAATGATTGTGGGAGGAGCTGTTAGGATCACTTTTAGCCAATTAGCGCTTAGGAATAAATTGGATCTCCAATGGATGTAAGATCTCCATTTTTTCCCAAGCCCTAATTGGCTAAAAATGATTTTATAATGTCATAACTCTGTGAAGGTCTTTAACACTGAATAATTCCTTTTAAATGGGAGGGTTTTAAATATCGTGAAACTATTTTTGTTATCTTTTTATGTGTTCTTAAGTTTTTGCCGCATATTACCTTGAAATCGACATTCACATTTTTTAACGGTTATTAGTTTGTCTCATATATATATTGAACGCCTTTTTCCACATAATATAAGCTATTTTCACTTAATTTAATAAATCTATAAAAAACATTGCTATAAAATTAAACTCAACGGCACTGTAGAAGCCACAGAACGGTCGCGACAGCCGCCGCGCAGAATAATTATAAAAAAAATAAAAAAAAACAATAACGGAAATGCCCATTGTATTTTGAATTAATTTTATTACGCGGCCTGAGTAGGTAAAAAATACAGCTAGAGAGACATTGGATGTTTTTATTTTGTTTAAATTTAAACCTAGCGAGCTTAGTCAGTTTACTTTATAATTTACATAAGAAGGGCCAAAATCTTACACAAAATCTTTAATATTTATTCTATTATGAATATATTAATACAAAAACATAGGTAAAACTTATATTATGAAAGAAAATATTTTTTTTATACTTTTTAAAAATCTTTTTGCGCAATAAACGACGTTTTTAGATATACATTGGTTTATTTTTAATTTTATTTTTTTATTTTAACCATTTCAAATATTTGAAAATGGTTTTGAAATGAACTGCTGGCATTAATCAAACAACATTCAGTGTTTAAGTAATGTTGCTTCCTGGTGGCATTCGAGTTTAGTAATAAATTTTTGAATTGTTTGTTTTGCTTGTTTTCAACCGCAAAAATAAGTTCGTAAACTTAATCACTGTGATACGACGTTCCAACAACGTTAAGCTAAGTATCAAAATCGTAAAAGGACTTATAAATCGATTATAATTTCGTAAACTGTCGGTTATAACTTTGTAAATTGGATGTGCAAAAATTATGTGCAATGAAAAAAATATTTTTGTGAAATGAGCAAATTAATATCAATGCAATATATGTATAGTAACAACTCGATTATTGAAAGGACGAATGAATATACATTGATTATTTATAACAACAAACTTAATTTACTGAATTTTTTTTACAATCGAAACTAACATTTAAATGGTACTTAGCACCATCTATTTATCCTTTTACAATCGAAAGTACCATTTTGAATGGTACTTAGTACCATTCCATATGGTGCCTTTTTTACAATTATTTTTTTCAAGCGTATAGGCTAAAAGTGTATTAGCGTCATTCTAGAGTCACGCTGTGAAAATCTTTAACACTAAATAATTTCCTTTCAAATGGGACGGTTTTTACTACCCTGGAGCCTGTTTCATAAAAACCTTTGTAAATTGTTATATACACGATAAAGGTTTTTCGCATTGTAATCTAGGGGGAGCATCTCCTCCGCACACTGCTCTGCGCTGATTGGTCGCAGCCAAGTCATTTCATCTCCGCTGACCGATCAATATTCGCCGTGTCGTATATCCTCTATAATGTAATTTACAAGAAATAGGCGGAGATTTGTAAAATGAAAATATACAAACGTCTTTATGAAATAAGCCCCTGGGGCCTGTTTCATAAAAACCTTTGTAAATTCCCATTTTACAACTCTCCGCCTATTTTTTTGTAAATTACACGATAAAGGTTTTTTGACTTGTAGTCCAGGGGGAGCATCCGGCGCACTACTCTGCGCTGATTGGTCGCAGTTACGTCATTTCATTTCCACTGACCGATCAATATTCGCCCTTTCGTATAGTCTCTATCATGTAATTTACAAAAAAATAGGCGGAGACTTGTAAAATGGAAATTTTCAAACGTCTTTATGAAATAAGCCCCTGGTCTTGTTTTTCGTTTATTATAAATTTTTAATAACTCTTGTTCACAAGATATTTTCGGAATTAAAATTGTCTGTGCAATACAATACTTTCTATACAAGCAATACTAATCGGGCATTGGCATGTTTTTGAAAATTTTTCTGGCTTGACCTTATAAAAATATGAACTGAGCGTGATTGGAATTAATAGTTTTTGTGTTTTCCATATCAGAAGTGATGTAAATTGTAATGTAAGCTCTATGTAAACTAATAAGACTAAAACCAAAACAACTAAAACAGTAAAACATCACAAATTAAATATTTTATGCTTATTTTTTAGAGTTTGCGCAGAAAAAACGGCTTTTTGGGAATTTTTATCGTAATAATAATTTTAATTTGTTTTGAATGAAACAGAAATAAAATAGTGAAATACAACTTTTTAATGTAATGCTTACGACGGCTTTGAATATTACTTTTAAAAAATTTTAAAACTAAAGATAAATTCTATCAGGTGAAAATAGATGTGTGGTAAAGTAACCATTCGTTTTTTGAGAAAATATCACGTGCAGAGAAACACATGACGCAACTAAATAATAATTGGTTACATAACCGCTGAAAACTTTTTTTTAATTTTTCTTGCTCGCGTGTTTATTGTTTATTTTTCCTTGCGGAGAGCGGTTACGCCCTTAATTTCAGCCTGGAAGACTTTAGCTTTAAGTTGGTTATATTGTTTTTATTGCTGAATTGGTTATCTGAAACCAAAATTAATATGGTGTGTGGTAAATGGTAAATTTTGATATGCGGTATGGAGAAATTTGTATGGTGAAATTTAAAATCGTAATACTCCCACGCGAGTCCCCACGTGAAAACGTTCTTACCGTCGTTACTATGCCAAAATGAGCCATAGTTCGTATAAAATATTTGTGACTGTGACTTATTTCAGATTTAAAATAGTACCCTATTAACTACAGAATAAGTCACATTCACGTACATTTTATAATGACAGTGGCTCATTTTGCCGTAGTAAGGACGTTACGCAATTCGCAACCGAGCATAAACCATTTCTGACTTAACTTTTTTTCAGTAGGAAACTTTTTATCATTTCCTTATGAAGCAGCCATCGTATAACAATAGTAAACTTAAACATACAATGTAACTTTTCTATTTAAAGGCTTCAATCCACTTTTAAATTTTAATTTTTGTTGTGCTAGATCTGTCTGAAACACAAATTCTCAGTGCATTTATGTTTGCAATAAAAAAACTAAAATAAAAGAACGATTAACAATTAATCATCTCACATTTTTGAAATATTCAGACTATAAGAAAATATAAAAACATATCGTGGCGTTACTACGGCAAAATGAGCCATTGTCATTATAAAATACACGTAACTGTGACTTATTCTGCAGTTCATAGCGTCCTGTTTTATATTCAAAATAAATCACAGTCACACGTATTTTATACGAACTGTGGCTCATTTTGCCGTAGTAACGGCGATATTAGATTTACAACTGGAAACAATTAAAAATCGTCCAAATAAAAACGGCATGTCGGCGCGATGGGTGCAATAGTGTATTTTTTGATGTGCAACTGAAAGTGTATTTTTCCCCGTATATACTAGTTCTGAATAAGCGTCTTTTACTGTACAAGGGGTCCAAAAGAAAAAAATAAAATTTGAAAAAAAATCGTAGTTTTCTTGGTTTTTATAGTTTAAAACTATGCTTAATTAGGTTAAAGTGCTTTAATATATCCGTTTGTGCTAAATAAGTTTTGGTTGTTTGATTAAACATCACAATAGTTGGAAAACATGACTAAAATAGTATTTTCGTGAACAATGATTTTGAATTAGCAAAAATAAAGTTGAAATTGGTGCTTTGAAACTAATTTCCAACCTACATGGGGTTTTCTTAATGTTTTGATTGTAAAATTATTCAAAATTTAAAAAATTAATTTTAAAAAGTCCATTCCAAACTTTTAAATAGAGAATTTTTTGTAATTGAAACATTAAAAATGTTCAAACCAAGCGCGCCAGCAGCGCCGTACCTACGAAGCGGCAAAAAAATAAAAATCCTCAAAATTTTTTTTTGCTTTTGTAATATTAAGAAATATTTAAAAAATTTTGAAGGGAAGAAGTCGAGATATTAAACCAATAAATATTTGAAATATTTCAAACCGTAAAATGTACTAGTCGCTTGCTGTTTCTCAATTTCCTCCCTACATATGATTGGCGCTAGCTGTATTGTACCCTCTTTCATACACTAAAAAACCTTTATTCAGAACTAGTCAATAGTAAATCAAATATTTAGTTACGATTAATCAAAAGTCAAATTTAAAAGAGTTTGAGCAAACCATTATATAATATTATTGTACGAATTTGTGCATTTCTTTTTTAAGCTATATTAGTAAAAGTATAAGTTGTCTGTTTAAGTGTATACAAGTGTTTGTTTGTGTAAGTATAAATGTTTAGTAAGTGTTTGTCTGTGTGTCTAATATTTTGCCATAAAATGGAGTTTTATCGTTTTAAAAATAAAAAAAATTATTTACGAATTTCGGCATTTTATTACGAATTGATTCAAAATATTCAACATCGAATAAAAAAATTTCATGCAATAAAAATTCTGCAATACTAAACAAAAATCGCTTAAAACGATTTTTAAAAATTATTAAAATAATTAATAACAGCATTGATGTTAATTTTCCAGCTTAAAAATGGGTAGGGTAAAAACAAATTTTAAGTTCCAAGTAGAACACTTAACCATTTATTTGGTAAGCTAAGTATAGCTTTCTTGAAACGTTATATTTGAGAACATTTGGTCGAATTAAGAACTTAGTATATTGTGGTATTTGAAACGTTTGTTTGTGTAGTTTTTTAAGCCTAATTCTAAGTCTAAAGAACTCAAGCTTATAGACTTTTATAACTCCAATGTCCTGTACATACTTGGCCAGTGTGAACCAGGGAGTTTGAAGAACCTGAAACAAAATTTTTTCAGTAAATTAAGTACATACATCGCGTAAATCTAATTGTAAACCCGAGCAATGGTTTGTTGTCTGGGCTCCAAAGTTTATACTTATGGCTTCAATCTACTAAAAGCAAAACATACGTCGCTCTCTGTGTCTGGTCCTGGTGACTTTTTTTAGGAAATGAAAATAAAGAACGATATGGTAACCAATCAATTCAAAGCAATTTAGTGCAAACATATAAACTAATCTTAATTCAAATTTTAACTTTAAATGATTATAATAGGAAACCTATTATAATCACAAACAATAAACAATCTAGCCACGTCTAGTTTGCCTTTAGTATATTTTACTGTAGGGTCCTAGATGCACATCGAATTCAAATTCATCAAGCATGACAAAAAGTATAAAAAAAACTTTGGAATCGAAGTTTACCCTGGGTTTCGTTTTTTGTAATGAAATACTTTTTGTTTTAATTTGTTTTGTCGACTTTTGAAGTTTGGACCGTGTACAGTTTTATGACACTTATTAGTTTGTTTCATATTTTAGACTAAAAATGGATTCTATCAGGGTGAAATTGTGGGGGTGTTCAAATAACCACTCGTTTTTTGAGAAAATATCACATACAGGGGAACACACGACGCAATAACGTTTAGTGTTACATTACTACTATACACTATAAAAAAAAACAAAATAAAACAAATCAATCAAACGAAATCACATAATCAAATCAAATAAACCAAAAATATAACAAACCAACAAACAAAACACACAACAGAAAAAAAGAGAAACAAAACAAATACCAATCCAAACAAAAACACAACAACAAAAAAAAAAAAACCAAAACACACAACCAAAACACACCAACAAAAACACAAAAAAAAAAAAAACCAAAACACCAAAAACACCCCCCACAACAAAACCAAAAACACACCCCCAACCAAACAACAAAAAAACCAAAAAAACAAACACCCACCAAAAAAAAAAAAACAAAAAAACAACACCAAAAACCAAAAAAAAAAACAAAAAAAAAAAAAAAAAAAAAAAAAAAAAAAAAAAAAAAAAAAAAAAAAAAAAAAAAAAAAAAAAAAAAAAAAACCAAAAAAAAAAAAAAAAAAAAAAAAAAAACAAAAAAAAAAAAAAAAAAAAAAAAACAAAAAAAAAAAAAAAAAAAAAAAAAAAAAAAAAAAAAAAAACAAAAAAAAAAAAAAAAAAAAAAAAACAAAAAAAAAAAAAAAAAAAAAAAAAAAAAAAAAAACACAAAAAAAAAAAAAAAAAAAAAAAAAAAAAAAAAAAAAAAAAAAAAAAAAAAAAAAAAAAAAAAAAAAAAAAAAAAAAAAAAAAAAAAAAAAAAAAAAAAAAAACAAAAAAAAAAAAAAAAAAAAAAAAAAAAAAAAAAAAAAAAAAAAAAAAAAAAAAAAAAAAAAAAAAAAACAAAAAAAAAAAAAAAATAAAAAAATGATCACTTATTTTTTTTGTTGGCCTGCGCGTTTATTCTTTGTTTTTTTCTGACGGATAGCGGTACGCCCTTATTTTAGCCTAAAAGGCTTCAGCTTTAATTTTACCTAACCTAATAAATTTATAAAAAAAACAATGAATAATAAAATCAACCGCAAAAATAGGTCGATCAGTACATTGTACAACACTGTCGTATGAAAATCAGCGACCAACGGTAATTTGAGCAAAGTGATATTTCCTTTCTTGGAGGTCTAAAGTATTGTAAAAATGTGAAGGGGCGTATTTCATAAAGACGTTTGTAAAGTCTCATTTCACAATTCTCCACCTACTTTTTATAAAACACATGATAGAAGATATACGGGACGGGAAAATCAATGGACAAACGAACCAATCAGCGCATAGTACTGTTTATTCACTGAGCGGAGTGGAGATACTTCCCCTGGATTACAAGTGGAAAAATCTTTATCGTGTACTTTACAAAAAAGTAGGCGGAGATTTTTAAAATAAGTCGTTACAAAGGTCTTTATAAAACGGGCCACAGGTCTATTTTAAGGTAATACGCAGTAAAGTTACGCCAGCGCAAAAAATAAATAAAAAATAAGGTGTCGTATACCACATACTATGGTTGAATTATATCTGGCTGACGCCAAAAATTAGTATATACAGCCATGAGGAAACCAATAAAATTGTGCAGTTATGACGTTTTTTTTTAAAACAAATAGGAGCGCAGAATTTTTATTTTAATTCCACCTTTTTCAAACTATGGTTGAATCATATCTGGCTGACGCTGAAAAATAGAATGCAGACATGAAGGGACCAATTAAATGACGTTTTTTTCTTTTAAACAAATAAGAACGCCGAATTTTTTTAATTCCACCTTTCAACAAAATATGCAAAAAATAACCAACTTTAGCCCTTAAAAAGATTGCATTTAGGTTTGTTGTTAAATAGTCGATTTAATACTGCAAATATCGCGGTCAGCTAGTTTTTATTTGCCCATATACAAAAATTTTTCAAATTTAGCTCTTTAAAAATTTGCATTTGGGTTTTAAATTGAATACTTTGATTAATAATTAGTAAAACATGGGTTTTGATCTTTATTACTAATAAACAGGAAAAAAAATTTTTTTTATAAAAGGAAGAATTTGGCACAAAAACGTAATAAACTAACAATAAATTTAAAGAAAAAATATATGCATAATTTCAAGTTAAATGTGATGAGAACAAAGCTATAAATAAAAAGTATGGAATGGCATGAAAAAATACAAATTAAATATATAATTAATTATATAGCTAGAAAACTAGACAGAAAAAGTATATTAAATATATTTAATTTAAATTTATAAAAAATAAACACATCAAAAAATATGTTTCGCTCCTTAGCCTAGACATATTTTTGAAAACTCTCTTAAAAATGTAATAGCAGGAGCTCCTCAGTAGGGAACCATTACATTACTTAAGGAGTATATAATTAAAGTATAATTAATAAGATTACTTTAAAATTAAACAAATTTTTATAAAAATGTGAATTAATTAAAATTAACAATATAAAACTAGAAAAACTCGAGAAAAACACGATAAATAACCGGAAAAATATAAAAAAAATTCGTACAAAATATAAAAAAGACATACCTGTAGCGGATTCCTTTGTTTGCCGACTCCAGAAGTTAAAGACCGCTGTACAAAAAAAAACCGGAACTCAAGCAGAGTTACAAGGATTGGGGATTAATCGATAAACTAGTAGGGCAGATTTTTGCTTGGTATAACAGAGGAATTTTTGTGACAAGAAAAAAAGAAACTATTTTGCGCCGGTTGTTATTTACACAAAAAATAGATTAAATAAACCGCTTTCATTAAAAATTGCGCGTTTTGTTAATAGTCGATCCCAGCAGTAATATCGAGTCAGCAAGATTATTTGCATATAACATCGCCGACTAGTTTTGAAATAAAAAAAGAAAAAGGGCGGGATAAAAAGTACATTAAACAGAGCCAGGCCTTTTTTAGATTAAACAACTTAAAAAAACAGAAATCTAAATTACAGTTTTGTGCCGCAGGCCGCCGATATTATCTTTAGATCTGTAAAGAGGTAATAAACAGGAAAATTTTTTTTTTTTAAAGTATCGCACCAAAACGTAATAAACTAACAATAAATTAAAAGAATAAATATTTGGATATTTTCATGTTAATTGTGATGAGAACAAAGCTATAAATAAAAAGTATGGAATGGCATGAAAAAATACAAATTAAATGTATAATTAATTATATAGCTAGAAAAATAGACAGAAAAGTATATTAAATATATATAATTTAAATTTATAAAAAATAAACACATCAAAAAATATGTTTTGCTCCTTAGCCTAGACATATTAATCCAACTACCTAACGCTTTTTGTGATTAATGAGCTGAATTTTGATTTCGCGCTGGCTTAAATTAGGTCTAAGGTCTAACTAGCCAATAATTTGACTTTTATGGACGGCCAAAAAAGAACGAAAAAAGCATGAAAATAAGTTATAAAAGCTGAGCTCAAAATGGCTGCTGCAACCCAAGATCTAAAAGAAAACGATTTTAAAAACCCAAAAAAACTTTTAGGAGATATTCAAAAAAGGAAAAGTTGCAGTGAAAAAGTTTGGGCATTCTACCGGAAAATTATGATAAAAAAAGGAACATTGTATAACAAATACTAAATCTAGATTTAAACTAGTCAAGTCTGTCTAACCGGCGGCCGGAAGATAACGAACATTTATCTGATCCACCAGTCAAATTACAAATCGTGATTATCAATCCATTCTCCGCTGCCAGTTATATATATGTAGGTTAAAAGAACAGCAAACTTAAGACCTGTGTTATTGCCTGTGCTTCACGGTATAAGCTTTCTAACTGTAAATCCCATTTACCTTTACCGCACAAATGTTAAATCAAAAAAAACGTCGCTACCAATTGATTCTCCGTTACAAGTTCTATCTATTTATGTTCTGAATTTCAATTCATATAAATTTTATAAAGCCGAGTTATAAATGTTTTAAATATAATTTGCATATACGTCATAATCAACCACACAATTTGGCAGATCACAAAATCGACCTATGTTCTAAATTTTAAGTAATATATATTTTATTTTGTTGAATTATAAGTGTTTTAAATAAAATTTGCATATACGTCATGATCGACCGCACAATTTGTCAGATCACAAAATCGTGATAATCAATCGATTCTTTGTTGTCAGTTGTATTTATGTTCCCAATTTCAAGTTATATAGATTTTATTTGGCCGAGTTATAATTGTTTTAAATAAAATTTGCATATACGTCATGATCGAACCCACAATTTGTCAAATCACAAAATCGTGATTATCAATTGATTCTCCGCTGTCAGTTGTATCTATGTTTTGAATTTCAAGTCGTATAGATTTTATTTGGTCGAGTTATAATTTTTTTAAATAAAATTTGCATATACGTCATGACCGACCGCATAAATCGATTTCAATCGATGTCAATCGATTTTCTGTTGTCAGCTGTATATATGTTCTGAATTTCAATTTATATAGAGGTGATTCGGCGGAGTTATTCAAAATCAAAGAAAGCGTTAGGAAGTTACTTACTCACTTGCTCACTTACTTACTTACTTATCTGAAGATAATACCGGCCGCCGGAATAACATCAAGCAATTTGACAACCGAGTCATCCCGAGCAATCTGTAATCCAGAGCATTTTGACAACCGTGAACCGAGTCATCCTGAGCAATATGTCATCCAAACATTTTGACAACCGAGTCATCCCAAACAATCTGTTATTCCGAGCATTTTGATAACCGAGTCATCCCAAGCAATCTGTCATCCTGAGCATTTTGACAACTGAGTCATCCCGAGCATTTTGACAACCAAGTCTTCCCAAGCAATTTGTCATCCCAAGCATTTTGACAACCGAGTCATCCCGAGCAATCTGTCATCCCGAGCATTTTGACAACCCAGTCATCCCAATCAATCTGTCATCTTGAGCATTTTGACAGCTGAGTCATCCCGAGCAATATATTATTCTGAGCATTTTGACAACCGAGTCATCCCGAGCAATCTGTCATCCCAAGAATTTTGACAACCAAGTCATCCCAAGCATCCCGAGCAATCTGTCATCCCGAGCATTTTGACAACTGAGTCATCCCAATCAATCTGTCATACTGAGCATTTTGACAGCTAAGTCATCCCGAGCAATCTGTCATCCTGAGCATTTTGACAACCGAGTCGTCCCGAGCAATCTGTCATCCCGAGAATTTTGACAACCGAGTCATCCCAAGCAATCTGTCATCCTGAGCATTTTAACAACCGAGTCATCCCGAGCAATCTGTCATCCCGAGCATTTTGACAACAACAAATAAAATTTGCATACGTCATGATCAACCGCACAATTTGTCAAATCATAAAATCATGATCATTAGTCGATTCTCCGATATCAGTTGTATATATGTTCCATATTTCAACTTATATAGAGTTGATTTGGCCGAGTTATAATTGGTTTAAATAAAATTTGCATATACAACATGATCGACCGCACAATTTGTCAGATCAAAAAATTGTGATTATTAATCAATTCTCCGTTGTCAGTTGTATCTATGTTCTAAATTTCAAGTCATATAAATTTTATTCGGCCAAATTATAATTTTTTTGAAATAAAATTTGCATATACATCGTGATCGACCGCACAATTTGTCAGATCACATAATCGTGATTATCAATCGATTTTTAGTTGTCAGTTGTGTCTATGTTTCGAATTTCAAGTCATATAAATTTTATTCGGCCGAGTTATAATTGTTTTAAATAAAATTTGCATACGTCATGATCAACCGCACAGACTGTCAGATCACAAATTCATGACTATCAATCGATTCTCCGTTGTCAGTTGTATATATGTTCCAAATTTTAACTTATATAGAGATGATTCGGCCGAGTTATTCAAAATCAAAAAAAGTTCAAAAGCGTTAGGTAGTTG
>JASAMX010025183.1:0-10197 GCA_030248175.1 Microlaimidae sp. YZB2_3
GGCGATGGACGCGGACCTCAGCCTGTCCCCTTCATTTATTTATGATTGAAAAGGGAGGGGCAAAATGTAGCATAGATATCCAGGATTTTACTAAGGAGCAGGGGTTCATTATTTAAAAATATTGAATATTTAATTATCTTAATCAAAAATTTTTTTGTTATGTGCACAGAGAGCACATATAAAAGCAGGTCAAACATACGACTGTTTGTAAATATCGATGTGCTCAATAGGACTACCTAATAATAGTTATCAGCTGTTTGAAGTGTTTAGAAATTAGTTAAATTGATCGATTATTAAACTAGAGAAGCGGCGAACTTATTTGGTAGGCGCGCGTTTAGCTTGGGTGGTTCCGGATATATGTATATACCGAGGGACCGAGATTTCATTAAGTAAAAAAGCTTGGCAGAAAAACCTTTCGTGTGTGACTGTTTTTTTATTGCCAAGTTTTTTAATGTCCTTAGCGTTTTATGTTGTTTGTTGTTCGAAATAAACTAAAATTTTAATTTTTAATTTGCAGAAATTCAAAAAATTAAAGATTTAAACTAATAAAATGTTTTTGTTGGATGTTTGTTTATTTATTATTTAACAGTTAACTAACAGTTTTTTTTATTCAAAACACTGCTTAATGGAGGTTAAAATTCGTTTTGATCTTTTGAGTAGATTTTTTCCCCGATTGTGTTCTTTAAAATTATTGGTGCGACTTAGTCGTAAATGACTAATTGATGTTTTTAGTCCAGTAAGCTAAGAGGGGCCGCTGTTTTATATACTAAACTCGTTTATTGTATTAACATAATGTATGTAAAAAAACGTTGTTTTTTTTTGTTTCGCATAAAACAGGATACGCAGTACCGATGTTATACTCAGTACTAACGGCACAACCAAATATACCGGGCCGACGCATAGGAGTACGGCACGAAACAGTACCACGAAATAGTCCCGGGTTTCGCAAAAGAGGACGCACGAAATAGTACGCCACATAAAAGTACCGTCAAAAAACAGTACGCCACATAAGAGTCCTGTGTGAATTGCGTTTGCTACACCACGCGACTGACACAAAACAGTACTGGCACGAAAGAGTACTGACACAAAAGAGTACTAAAGAAATAACTTAATGTTAAGGCTGCTAACAGCTGCTTAACTTAATTACGATAAAAATCAATGAGCAGCGTTTTATACAGGAAACTCTTTTATTTTTAATAGACTATTAAGACACAGTTTTATACAGTAAAATTTTTATACACATTAGGCCGAAAGTTGGAATTAAAATAATATTTAAATGAAAAAACTTCTATTAATTTTGCAGTTTAAAATAACGCGTAAACGCTAAAAGCAAATTATAAATTTGATTGGATTTGTAATAATGTAGTTATTAATGTTTAATTTTTTGTAAAAATGCGAACATAAAAAATAAAATTACGATCATAAGCGAGCACCGAATATTATAAGTCGGATTTTACTTAGAAAATATATCCAGATGGTTCACTGGTCTAGTGGTTTGAAACAAGCGGCCTCAGACTGCAAGGTCGGGAGTTCAAATCCCAATGAAGTTTCTGTTTCACTTTTTTGTACCGGGAATTTAAATTTATTAGAAATTTATTTCGGTAGAAAAAATCCCGATGAAACCTCTTTTTGCTTTTTGTATCGGGATGTATAAGAATACTAATTAGTTTTTTTTCTTTTTTTGGTAAATAGAATATAGCTGCATAATACTTACTTGGTGTTTTGTTTTTTGGAAAAATTATTTTCCGGAAGATTATTTATAAAATCCACAAGCGATGATGCCAAACATCAAGTATTTTTTGAAGGATTTTTAATTAAAAAATCAACCATATTATTATATCAAAAAAATTAAAAAACGATTAAAAGAAGCTTTTTACATTTAGCACTTTGGTTTTAATTTTTTTGTGCTTATAGCAAAATATCTACATCAAAAATCCTGTACCTACATCAATCACTAACAGGTCTATTTTCTTTATTATTTTATTAATACCAATCAATAATCAATTAATTGATTTTTTGTTAATATCTAAAAAGATCTAAATTTTTTATTAAATTCAATTTTGATAAGTTTAAATAAAATTTTGATAAGTTTAAATTCACGGTACAAAAAACGAAAAAAAGACTTTTCCCGACCTTGCAGTCTGAGGTCGACTTAGCCACCTGAGAAAAAACTGGCTTATAACTATTGTCAAAACGAACAATAAAATTTTTTTAAAGGTGGTAAATTTATCCTTGGTATTGTTCTTGGTACATATAACTTTATTTTTTTTCTGTTTGCAAACTTTAAAAGTTATTAGCAAGACTTAATATAATTATGTCAAAACCTTAAAAAACAAGTTTTATTAGCCTATATTTTTTGTTGAATTTTTTTGGCTAAAAAACGTCGAAAAAGTTTAACGAGCAAAAAAAATTCTTTATAAATATGGTAGTACAATGATAATTGAAAACATCAAAAAAACGGCAGGTTCTTTCACCTAAATTTTAAGGTGGCCGAAATTAACAGAATCTTAAAATGCGCAGTTAGTTAAACGTTTTGCAAAGTGATTTTGAAGAAAATATCAAAACATAAAAATTGACAATTTGGGCCTTCATATTTTAAGGTTATACAATGCTTCGTTCTAAATTCGATGCAGTTTAAACACAAAGCAAACATTAAGAAAATCACAAAAAAATTCACCTTTTATATAAAAATGTTGATTATGTAGAGTAACACAAATAAAAAACTTTTGCAAAAACACTTTATTCAACATTCATCCAGTTACTTTTGTGTTAGTTCTTTTGTGTTTTAAAAATAAGCCAATTTCCTATCATCCTAAATTGGTGGCGGAAATTAAGACCTGGCCAAAATTAAGTCAGTTATTCTACTTGATCTACAAATCCAATCAAATTTATATTTTGCCTATAGTGTTTTTTTTTTCATTTTACACTGCAAAATTAATAAAACTTTTGATTTAAATGTTAATTTTTAATTTCAACTTTTGGCCTAATGTGTATAAAATTTATTTGTAAAACGCCTTATGTAGGAATACTTTATATACCATTTAATAAAGTTCTTTAAATTTTTTTTGTTTAGAATTACATAGTGAGTGTTAGCGGCACTGTGAGCCCCTTGCTGTTTAATTTGAGTAAATCTCATTTGTAACCACACCTACCGCAGGGTTCAGCTTTAAATCTCCATTATGTTGTAAATCATGGTGTATTTTTTATTGCTGTTTAATTAATACCAATCGATGTATAAGGTCACACTGAGAAAAAATTGCTATTGCACCATAAATTGATTCTCAACGGTTAACAAGTTGTAAACCGAAAATACCCGCTTGGCGTACTGAGTGAACAAGGGAGGGGAGGGGGTAGGGTAGAGTCCACGTCTAACACCCTAGCCTCGAAATTTTGGCCCCTCCCTAGAAAAAAATCCAGGGGCCCCTACCCCTAAATTTTCGAATTTCTTACCCATGACCCCCCTCTGAATTTTAAAATCTGACCCCCTTTCCCTCTCGAGAAAATTGTAAGTACTTTTTTATACTAAATTTTTTTCCAAAAACGTGAATTTTTAACACAAATTCATGTTTTTACACCCTTTTTATACCTGAATACTGCTTTTTATTCAATAAAATGTAGTATTATCCTGTAAAAAACCTATTATTAAACCTTTAGTGGTTTAAAAGTATTTTGTTTCGAAAATTGGACCCCACCTGACCCCCCTCTAGGTTTCAAAATCTTGCACCCTGGGTCGACCCCCCTGAAAAAAGTATTAAATTTGCTAGATTTGGTGTGTTCGACCCCTCCTGTTTTTTGCTACCCCCCATCCTAGATTATTAGCTAAATGTTCATTTAAAAGCCGTGATAAAGGTAAATACCCCCCTAGCTTTTTAAATATCCGTGTTCATCTATGAACGTCATAAAACACACCATAAACCAAACATCATTTTTGGAATATGTTTTAAATGGCATTATTATTCATTTCATTACTTTTCAGAATTAAACCAAATTTAAAATTTACGCTTTTTGGTACCACAACAGCATGAATTATGTTATGTTTTGTTAATATCCGTCCTGTAAAACTGTTTTCTTTTGAAAAATGGAGTATAAAACAACATTGAAAATAACCAAGCAGTTATATATATATATATATATATATATATATAAATATATATAGATATATATATATATATATATATATATAACTCGTTAACAGTTGGGAATTAATTTTTAGTGTAATATAGTACATTTTTTACTCAGTGTGACCTAATACATCGATTAGTATTAATTAAAAAGAAATAAAAAATACACCATGAATTAGTATACTGCACCTTTAAAATTTTATAGCAGAATTTAAAACTCTAACTTTCTCATTTGTTTTGTATACATCATAAAACAGACATGTGTTATACAAACAGAGAAGCATGTTTAAGTTCACAATATATCGACTATGTTTTTTAATTAAAGTAAGAAATACATGATTTATTTGGGCCTATAACAAATAGACATGTTCTCTGTGGAGCTCAGGGACGCCAGTTTTCGGAACCTTGCAGCCTGAGTTTTTTTTTTCGCTAGCGCCTATGCGCCAGCTGGCGCCTAACCTCCAAAGTTTAGGCGCCATGCCCAGAAATCCAGGCGCCAATAACATAAATTTTTTTCTATTAACACAAAAAGGCCACATATTATTAGTTTTTTTTGTTATATGCATATTTTATATATGGCTTTTGTAGTCAAACGATTAGTGTTGTATAGTAGTACAATTAATTTTAAAAAAAAACGACTCATTTTAGCCCATCTCGATACTCAACTTGAAATGCGTAAAATTTTTTTCAAGAATTATATAATTTAACAAGAAAACATAAAGACTAGTGATGTTCCTACCCTCCCACATCATGCTCGGGAACCCCGCCCACTTATAGCGGAGGGAGCTTTGGAGACCCTTCCCTAAAATATTTGTTTTCAAGCTAATTTAGGCTTAAATGTTTTAATTATTTTATTCACATTTTTACAGTTTTTTTAATTGCCTCTAATAAGTTTTGAAAAATTTTAGTTTACAAAAAATTTTTTACTTAAATTGTCTCACATAACTTTTTTTTTATTCACACAATTAATACAAGTACAACCATAGGTGAGCCGTGAATTGCGCGTGGACGTGGATTGCTCCGTAGCTCTACGAAGCGGGAAGCCAGTTACAGACAGCTTGAAGCTCAACATTTTTAGTGCTTAAAGATAAAATAAACTATTTTAACACTTTGAAAATTCATGCCAATACTAGCAAGCAAAAAGGATTTTCTCCGAAGTTATTTTCAGGTTTTAATCAAAACTAATAATAGGTATTTTTAAAATTTTACTTTTAAATGGGTTTTTTTAATTAAAAAATGTAACCAGTTAGAATTTTTACATATATATTATATATATATATATATATATATATATATATATATATATATATATATATATATATATATATATATATATATATATATATATATATATATATCATAAAAAAGATTAAATTGTAGATAACCTAAAACAATACGCGCTGAGCGAAGCAAAGCGGAAGAAAATTTTTGAAAATTAGTCTTTTGAAACCTTAAAAATTTTGTGTTTTTTTTTTGTCTGGTTGACTAAAAAAACGGTTAAAGAATACGTTCATACCTGTGCACTGCCCCCGGGGTTTAAACGGAGGGGGGAATTCCAAAATGGGGGGCATGGGGGCAACTTTTTTGAAACGGGGGGACAATAAAACGAAGGGGCAAGCAGGGGAGAAAAAAAAGAGAAAAAAAAGGAAAAGAAAAAAAAAGGGACAAAAAAAGCGAAAATAAGGTAAAAATAGGTCTAAAATGGCTTAAAATACAATGAAATAGGCTAAAAACTGCAAAAAATTGGCGTCATCATAGGTCAAAAATGGCGTCATAATTTTAGGGTACTTTTTCATTTTTTGGCGGGGGGGGGGGGCAAATCCTCCAATAAAACGGGGGGGGGCATTTCCAGACCGTGCACAGAGCACAGGTCTGATACGTTTATGGCAAAAAATCTAGGCGCCAGGCTGGCGCCTAGACCCAAAATTTTAGGCGCCAGCGGGAAATTCTAGGCGCCAGTGGCGTCGATTTGGCATAAAAAAAACCTAGCTTGCAGCACCTTTATAAACACAGAGCCCTAGTTTATTTTTGAAATAATTTAGCATATAATTAAAGAGTAATATTTTAATTTTTCTTATTTTTTGTGGACTCAAAGTTTCTAAACAATGATAAAAACAAAAAATAATTGTAAAAAGTGGCTAAAATAACATAAACCTTTTAAATTAAATTAAAATTAAATCAATTGTAGCATGAAATAATAAGCGCAGATTCTGATTTTTTTTTTGTTTCAATAATCGTTTCTTTGGAGCATGATAACTTAATAGCGCAGGAACATAACAAACAAACTGCTTTGACTTCGTCAAAAAAACCTGGATTATTATTTTAAAAAATATGGATTATTATTTCAATCGATTAATTTTTTAAGAAAAAGTCAAAACGTGTTTTACTGGCATTTAAGAGTAAAAAAAAGCTATTTTTTAATCAAGGTAAATCCCAAATGCCCATGTTTTACTACATACATAATAATTTTTATACACCATTTGTGTGTTTAGTTCTTTACCGTTTGTGTGTTTACTTCTTTACCGTTTGTGTGTGTGTTTGTTTACTTCTTTATGTTTGTTTACACATTACCTAACCACGACAGAAAAATAATTGAACAAAAATACTTACCATACCAACACTACCACGGACCAAAAATTATACCTTAATTAATATGCGTATACTGATTTCTTAAATATGCAAATTTCCATTTGAATCACTAAAATATGCTAGTTCCTGCACGCAATATCTCACTCAGTACTCTTTTGTTTCCGTTCTCTTTTGTGCCGTACTCTTTTGTTCCAGTACTGTTTCGTGCGTACTCTTTTGTGAAAACTGGGACTATTTTGTGGTACTGTTTTGTGCCGTACTCTTATGATAGAGAGCAAAATACCACATACAACAGTGTTAACCGGCTCCGAAAACATACATACATTATGTATAATATTATCACAATGTAGTATGTCTCAGTTGGTGTTTAATCCAGGAACCTTTGAGTGTGCAAAGACGTGCGCTCTGTCACTGCGCCAGAACGTCAACAAATATAATTATATATATCTCATTTTAAATAAAATCCGAATAAATTTAGAATCGCGGCGGACTGGGCTTGGATCAGAATGTGAAGGAGGCCTGGGATTACGGGTACACTGGGAAGGGAGTCGTGGTCACAATCATGGACGACGGACTAGAGCGAAGCCATCCGGACCTACGGGACAATTACGTAAGTACTGTAAATGTACTTGTAAAGTGATGTTCTCTGGAGCTCCATTTTTCGAAGCTCCAAAGCTGTACTTTTCGTAGCTGGACAAAGAACTCAAATGCAGCCATCCGGACCTACGGGATAATTACGAAAGTATATTGAAAATGTTAATCTACTACTAGTAATGTTCCGCTCGGTGCTTTCATAGGAGTTTTTTTTTGGGGGGGGTACAAAGGGGTTCATTCCCCCCCCGCCTTAGAGCCAAAAGTTTATACCACCCTAAAAAAATCCAGGGCCCCCCTCCCCCCCTAAGCTTGAGAGCGGTCCGACCGGATCCCACCTACCGCTAGCGAGGCAGACTCCCCTTCGCCCTCCCCCTCCCGACCAATTTGGAAGTATAGTTTTTTTATTTACTGTCAAAAACACGGTTTTTCAGTTAAAAATAATGTACTTTTAAGGCCTAAATAGGTTATTTTAGCATATAAAAGTCAATCTTAGATCTAAAAATACTTAAATTATTGATTAACACTTCGTTAAAAAATCGGACCCCCCTGACTCCCCTAAACTTGAAATCTTTTACCCAGGGTCGACCCTGGACCCCCCTTAAAAAATTTTGGCCTTCTACCCGAGGGTAGACCCCCCCTAGCGGACCTGACCAAAAACACCTATGAGTGCTTTAGAGCTTGGCTTTTGGCAGCTCCGGAACTTTGATTTCCAGAGCTCCATAGCTCAGACTCGTCGTCTTATCCGGAGCTCTATTTTTGGGAGCTCCGGAGCTTCACCCTTTTTTGCTTAGTAGTGTCGTGGTCAGAATCGTGGACGACGGATTCGGACGCAGCCATCGGGACCTACGCGATAATTACGTAAGTACCGAGAAGTAATGTGTACATTTCTGGTGTTCTATGAAGTTCGGAACTCCGGAGCTTTGCTTTTTGAAGTTCCGGAGCTCCATTCTGTTTTGGTTTTTATTTTATGAATAACTAAAAAATAAATCGTAAGATATTTTGTGAAAATTTTTGTAAATTAATTTTTTTCAAAAAACACTACAACGTTATCTTATTATGTAATGTAACGTTATCTTTATATATTATGTTAATTATTATTGTCTTTATTTAATAGTTTTTAATAGAATAATAGTTTTTATATTGTTTAATAAAACTATTTTTTTATATTTTATCCCCTAATTAAAATTGAAGTCTTTCCGTCACAAGTCTCAAAAAAATAATTAAATTGCTTGAATCGATTTAAGTCAATCAAAAAAGCTTTGTTTGTTAATAAATTAAAAACTGCAGGGGTCGGATAAATCTTTTTTTTCTATAAAATCCAGAATAAATAAGAAGCAATTTGCTTTTAATTTTGGGTTTTGCAGAGGGACTACTGTTTTAAGATACTAAAATCAGACCTGTGCACGGTCTTAAAATGCCCCCCCCCCCCCCGTTTTATTGGAGGATTTGCCCCCCCCGTTTTATTGCCCCCCCCCGTTTTATTGCCCCCCCCCCCCCCTTTCATTGCCCCCCCCCCCGCTAAAAAATGAAAAAGTACCCTAAAAATATGACGCCATTTTTGACCTTGTGATGACGCCATCATCGCGAATTTTTTGCAGTTTTTAGACTATTTCAATGTATTTTAAGCCATTTTAGATCTATTTTACCTTATTGTCGCTTTTTTTGTCCCTTTTTTCCCTTTTCCCTTCTTTTTTTCTCTTTCTTTCTTCTTTTTTTTCTTTTTCTTCTGTCCCCCCTGCTTGCCCCTCTGTTTTATTGCCTTTCCGTTTCAAAAAAAGTTGCCCCCCCCCCGTTTTGGAATCTGCCCCCCCCCGTTTTAACCCCGGGGGGGGGGGCCGTGCACAGGTCTGCTCAAATTAATTAATGTAGCGTATTAGACTAACTTTTAACCACAAAATCTCAGTTTGAGTTTAGAAACCACACATAATTTTAAAAGAGGTTTTTCTTTAGCCTTAATTATATAGGCAGCTGTAAATTTCTAAAAGGTGTGACAGTTTGAAATATGCGAGTGCGTAATGTATGTATAACCCTTTTCTGCACATATATATTACAGGCGAACGGCCCATTTCGCTCCTGCCACTTCGCTCCTGACCCATTTTGGCCCCAGGAAATTTTTGCAAAATTATTATTTTTTGCTGGGACCAACCTCGCTCTTGGCTTATTTCGTCCAATTTTATAAATTTATCACAAAAAAGATTTGTTTGATTTTTAGGTTTCGCTTAGGCTTAGGAAAATGTAAGGTTTCCATCTTTAAGAACGTCGAAAAAATGCGTTCTGGCAGACCTGTGCTCGCCCCCCCCCCTCGGGGTTTTATTGGGGGGGGACAATTCCAAAACGGGGGGTAAGCAGGAGAGAAAGAAAAAAAGATAAAAAAGAAGAAAAAAGAAGGGAAAAGGGAAAAAGGGACAAAAAAAAGTGAAAACATGGTAAAAATAGGTCTAAAATGACTTAAAATACATTGAAATAAGCTAAAAACTGCAAAAAAATTAACGATGATGGCGTCCTTATAGGTCAAAAATGGCGTCATAATTTTAGGGTACTTTTTCATTTTTTGGCGCGGGGGGGGGGCAAATCCTCCAATAAAGCGGGGGGAGGGCATTTCCAGACCGTGCACAGGTCTGCTTTCTGGCGTTATGGTTTATGGTTATGGTGACGCCATAACGCATGATACTGTTTGCAAAAATATATAACAAAGGAAAAATGGGATACTTAGAGCAAACTGCTTGGAAAAAAACAGGTCCCATTTAAATGGGAACTGTTTTTTTCAAGCAGTTTGTTGTAAGTGTCTCATTTTTTCTTTATTATATATTTTTGGTGTTAGTAAAATAATAATTTAGAACATATTATTTTTTATAGAGCAATACGTAACTGAACGAGGTACGTACATACACAT
>JASAMX010025187.1:0-15992 GCA_030248175.1 Microlaimidae sp. YZB2_3
AATAACATAAACTTTTTAAAATTAAATAAATTGGAGGATGAAATAATAAGCGCAGATTCTGACTTTTTTGTTTTAATAATCGTTTTTTCGGAGCATGATAACTTAATAGCGCACTTAACATAATTAACAACTTTGATTTAGTTAAAAAAACAAAAAACTCTGGATTGTTATTTTTAAAAAATGTATTATTATTTCAATCGATTACTTTTTTTAGCAAAAGTCAAAACGTGATTTATTAGCATTTAAGAACATACGATTAAAATAAAAAAAAGTTATTTTTTTTATTCAAAATAAATCCGATGCCCATCTTTTACTACACGATAATTTTTATACACCGTTTGTGTGCTTACTTCTAATAACCTAAGCGCGACAGAACAAAAATGGAACAAATATAATTACCAACATTGACACCGCCCAAAAATTATACTTTAATATGCGTAAATTGATTTCTTAAATATGCAAATTTCTATTTGAATCACTAAAATCAGCTAGTTTCTGCACGCAATATCACAGTACTCTTTTGCGTCCGTACTCTTTTGTGCCGTACTCTTTTGTTCCAGTACTGTTTCGTGCGTACTCTTTTGCGAAACCCGGGACTATTATGTGGTACTGTTTCATGCCGTACTCTTATGATAGGGAGCCGAGTGTATCAACTGTTTGTTTACTCGCGCAAGATGCTCAAAATTTAAAAAAAACCATCCACTGATTTCATCGTAATTTTATTTTTTATGTTGACAATTTTACGAAATTAAGCTTTAATAACTACATTAATAGAAATCCAATCAATAGTATATTTTGTATTTTGCATTAACACATTATATTTTACACTGCAAAATTAATAGTTTTCAACTGAATATTATTTTATATTCAACTTTCCACTTAATGTCTATTGAAACTTCTGTGCGAAACGCCTTATGACGAAATAGTCTACTGGCTAAATTTCTGTGGCCTTTGACACATAACAAAGTTCTTTCAAATGAAATGTTTGTTAACAATGTTTCATTTAAGCGAGAAAAAACGCGAATGTATTAATTATATTCGCATGTTATGCGATATTAATTTTAAAATTATCGGTTTTAAGGGTTTAGAATTTAAATTTTATTTTATTTTTTAGATTTTAAATTTTTAAGTTTTCGTATTTTTGTTTTTTTAGGCGTCCCGTACAAAACAACGGCCCGCTTACTCGCCACAAACGAAGAGAAAGACGAAGAATGGGTGCAAAAAAACACTTTGGTATCAGTGTGCGAGAGGTCAAATAGTGGGGTCAAAATTCGAACTTCCAAAGGTTCCCGGAAATTTCGTCTTTTACAATACATCTTTCAACATCTCGTCTTCTACAACTCGTCTTCGGAAACTCGTTTTTTACACATATCGTCTTTGGAAAACTCGTTTTTTGGATGCGATTTTGTAAACGCACCTTTTGAAAGACAAGTTTCTTCTTTTTTTGACTAAAACAATGTATTGAAAATCTTTTTTACCTAAGCCTAAGCAAAAGCCAAAAATCAAGCAAAATTTTTATCATGATAAACTTTTATTAAATGAGTTATTCAAAAAACTAAGATCCTAAGCCTAAGCAAAACCTAAAAATCAAGCAAAACTTTATCATGGTAAATTTGTATTTAATGATGCTTTTCGAACGACGAAATTTCCGGATTTCCTTCCCGATGGCTTTGGTCTAATTCCATCACGGATTTGGAACTCCTTTGTAGGTTTACAAGTTCTAATTATATTTTATCATGTGTGTAGTGTGTCTGTATTTCGAAAAATAAATCAGGAGCAGAAGTGAGCCGCCTCACGGATCAGGACATAAGTGAGCAGCCTCTCAGATTTTGGGGGTATATCAAACCAAAACTGAATCAAAATCGGATGTTCATAAATGGGTATCCAGCACTAGAATTGATATGTAGGTTAGCATTACAAAAACAGTTAGGGTTCGTTTACATGGAGTAAAAAACGACAATTCATAAGTGACAGCGTGTTCCGCGCGCTTCTACAACGCTACACTGTCACTGCTGTTGTCCGTACATTACGCCGACGACAGTTCGCCGGCGACTATTTCGCCGACGACTTTTACGCCGACGATCATTTCACTGGACTATTTGGGCGATACGACGTTTCGTCGACGCAGTTAGAAAATATGTTTTTGATTGCAAAATATAAGTTTGAAACAAGAATTTTTACACGAAATCAGTAGATTATACGAATTTCTTCAGAAAAGATATATTTTTGTTTATTTTATAACTATTATATAAAATATCACATATATATCATAATAAAATTATAATATTTAATTTTTTATCAAATCGTGGTTGATAAAAAATTATCTTCCTTCCACAAACAGTTATTTTTCTTTGTTTTAAAAAATTTCAATAAAAATTGATTAATTTTAATTTGCTAAACACGCAGCCAATGTTATTTTCGATAATATTGATTAATTTTATTATGATTTAATGCTATTTTTATGCTTTTTTATATTTTATGCTTTTACGAAAGTTGCAATCTTCAATTTGAAGCGTTGTAAGGTCCTTTCGTTGAATTTTCCGCTGAATGCATTGGTGACGTGCAAATGAAAAATAACAACCAGTGCACACGAGAAAGCACTGGAAACTCAGTCGAATTGAATTTAAGTTTACAAACAATATTGATATTTCGAGCGATGTTTTCTGGAGCACGGAGCTCTGGAGCTTCATAGCTCCACTTTATTTTTGTAGCATTTTCATGAATAATTGAGTTATGGCATAAATTTTTTTGGGTCGAATATTTGAACATATTTCAGATTTAAGTAAGCTTCAAATTGCTCATTTAAGAGGTGGAGCTTCACAGCTGTGAGGCTCCGCTGAGCAGGGAGCTCCGCCGCTTTAAATAGAGCTCTGGAGCTCCCGACTTTTCTCTGTTTTTTTTTTGTATTTTTATGAATAATTAAGTAATACCATGTATTATTTTGTGACAAAATTTTTTAAAATTAGATTTTTAAAAACTTATTAAAAATCAATAAAATTAGTTCTAAAAATGCAAGTAACACGATAGTCAAAACCCTCCCACTTAAGCGGAAATTATTAGTATTTATATTCTTCACAGAGTTATAACGTTATAGAATCATTTTTAGCCAATTAGTGCTTATGAAAAAAGGAAATCTTTCATCCATTGGAGATTTTCCAAGCACTAATTGGCTAAAAGTGATTCTATTAGCTCCTTCCACAACCATTCCCACAGAGCAAAACATATATGATGTAATCACGAATACTATATGACATTTTGAGGGTCTTAAAAACCGGAGGTGAATATAATTTCGAAAATATTTAAATTTAAATAAGCTTTAAATTGCTTATTTAAAGGTAGGGAGGGCTTTGGAGATTGGAAGTTCGTTTTAAATGACCGGAGCTTTGGGGCATGATAATGTGAGCCTGTGATGTATTAAACATCACTTTTTTCTACCTTCCGAAATCATGTTCTGGAGCTTCGCCTATTTAAAGCAGAGGCAGTTTTGAATCTCTGGAGATCAGCCCTTTAAAATTATTTTATTCCCACTTTTTAAAATTCCAAAAAGTTATGAGAAATTTCTAAATTTTGAAAAAAAAAGTGAAAATAAAGAAACTACAAAAGATTAAAAAATTAAAAAAAGCTCTGGGGTCGCATTCTGAAAAAAACCCTTATATTTGCCCTGATAAATCCATTTCAATGAAAATAACAAAAATAAATATATATTGTAAATAAATAAACCTGCCGCATATGGGACAGAAAATGATTGCGATGATTTTTTTTAATTTTTTTCTCGCCCCGCAAAACCACCTCGCGCAAAATAAAAAATTAATCAATGCGCGTATTTTATTTTTTATTAAATTAATCCTACGGAGAAAATATTTAACCACCTCTCGAGTTGGATAAATTCTTTTTCTTAAAACAATAGAAAAAATTTAACACGACTTTTACCTAGGTAAAATTGATTTTTCACTCGCATCCTTAAGCACGTAAAAAAAGTTACCCTGGGGTAACTTTTAACCGCGCGTCAGAATGCGACCCCTGAACTTCAAAAAATTTCAAAAGATTATGAAAAATTTTTAAATTTAAAAAAAGTGAAAGGTAAAAAAAAAACATTTATACCGGAATTTTTTTCGACTTTTTGTCAAAGTAGTATAGAAAATTATGTTTTGCATTGCATTCTCCATTGCGTTTTTTTCATTGTGTTGAAATTAATCAGCCATTGCTTTTTGCCATAAAACAGTGGATAAAACTCTTTATTAAACTTACCCTGCCTGAGCTATTAGTTCCAGAAATTTTGTTTTGGTTTTGTAAAACACTATTGGTGAATTTTGACTGCACTTAACTGTGGAAATTCCTGTTTGCATGGTATAATCTTGTAAAATATACAAAATATAATAATTTCTACAATACAATAAGTCAAATATAGTACAAAACTGACGCCAACATGAAACGTGACTGTTTATAACCAATCATATTGTTTTAAAAAAATCATTTTACGTGTTACAATGAATTATGTAATAATTGTGTCTGCGACTTATTTCAATTAGAAGGAGTTAATTACGATAAATAAAACAATTCGTTTGATTTTTTATTGATTTTTTCGCATCAATGGCAGATAAATAGTTGTAGCTATGATGTATTTTATTTTAAGCGAATATATTATGCAAATATATATCGAAAATAAAAAAACCTTTAACATTTGATTTTGTTATTTTTTTGACCTATATACGTTTACATACAGGCAGGAATGCCTACTATACTAGAATTATACTTTACTATACTAATATACTAGAATTATTTTGGGGTTTTATACTATACTATACTATACTATACTATACTATACTATACTATATTATACTATACTATACTATACTATACTATTCTATACTATACTATACTATACTATACTATACTATACTATACTATACTATACTATACTATACTATACTATACTAGAATTAAAACCGAACAAGTTATACTATACTATACTAGAATTAAAGTCGAGCGATCTATACTATACTATACTTTACTAGAATTAAAGGTTTCTTACTAGTATACTAAAACAATTCTAGTATAGAGTTTATACTAAAATTATTTCAGTATAGTGCCTTTAATTGATTTAATTTTCTATACAGAACGTACGTACAACGTGAAGCATCCAAGTTGTTTATCATTTCACATGCGGTAACCAATTCAAAACTATAAAATGTGTTTCTTTATGATTAAGAATATGTGTCATTTGCATGTGTTTTTAGGTGTTTCAAAGTTTTTGTTTCATATAAAATATCATAGTTCTGGATTATTTGGCAGAGATTTAGCCCCGTTTAGTTTTAATTTTTTGCAAAATTTAACACTGTTTATTAAAAAAAACGAAATTAAACTGTTCAAAAAAAGTTTAAACGGAAATAAAACTAAAAAATAAAACTTAATCCATGTTCAAAAATAATTGAGATTGTGGAAAAAGCTTAAACCTTAAAACATTATATCTCACAAATGGCGCAACGAATTACTGCGATACTTATATCAATAATGTGTAGCTTAAAATGATGTTTATAAATGAAACCATCAACATGGCCACGGTGGAATAAACATGGACTTAAAAAAACAAAACTTTTTTTAGTTAGAGATAAGAAACGCCGCTTGGTATGCTCTTAGAACAAGTTTCACTGAGTATTTTCTAAAAATTTGACTACGGTTCAAATGGTGAATTTTTATGACGGTTGAAACGCAGGCGGTTTTCGCATTTTTTTACTAAAATTTTGTTTTCAGGTCCCGTTTTCACTTTGGGCACTTGGTGCTTTTTGGATATTGACTACATTTCAAAAGTGATACACTAATCGTACACCCTATTTTCGGACTTTTTTTGAAATCAATGATTTTTTAGCGTGATTCTCTAGGGCTTTTGGAAGAGGGCAAAAACTGATCACCCTGGTTTTATTTTATTTCCTGAAACTACTAAAATAAAAAAAAACAAATGATAGTATAAAACGTCTTTGATTTGACCTTATTATTACTTGTATAAGCAAATTTAATATTAATCTGACAACAAGCCTTCAGACATGGGATACCCAAGATTTGAGGGCCTGTTTTAAGGCAGTATTTGAAAGCTACGAAATTCTTTTTGTTTCAAACTTTTAAAAAACAAATGCAAAGAAACATTCCACTTTGAAATATTTTAACCGTTTTTGTGTTGTTTTCCTTTATATGTTTATACGAAATACTGCTTTGCCGTCGCCGCCGTCGACAGCATTTTGTATCCTTAAAAATGTATTAAAAAAATAAAAACAAAAAAATGGTTGATTTTTGGAAAGTTTTAACTGATAGCTAGAAATCTAAGCTACATATTGATATTGGCATTGACGTGATTTGTTGCGCTGTTTTTCAATATGGCGTTTTAAAATTCACTTTGTAGCCAGTCTCAATTATTTTTGAACAGAGTTTAATTCAATAATAAAGAAAGAGCTGCTTTTAAAGTTTCTAATTTTTTGGTCTTTGCATTTTTGTGACAAGGGATCAGTCGCTCCTTAATCAGTCGCACCCCAAATAATCTTATACTTACTCAATTTTAATTTGCGTGAAATGAAATAATAAACATACTATTATTAAAAGGCTATCATTTAAATAGAATAGCTCATTATAATAGAATACGCTGATTTAATTTTTAGAAATTTTTCCTTATATTATATATTGTTAATTACTTTATACTAGAATTAATTGTTTTTTAGTTCTAGTAAACCTGTCTTACTAGTAACGTTACAAAAGTTAAAGTCTTTCAGGCTAAAATTAAGGGCGTAACCGCTCTTCGCCAGGAAAAAATATACAATAAACCGGCGAGCGAGAAAAATTTTAAAAAAAGTTTTTAGCAAATTAGGGGTACTGACTTAAATTCGGCCAACTTTTTTTTGAATAAGTTTTTTCTGGCTTTTTCAATCAAGTCAAGATTTGGCCTAAAAATTAAACAATAGCTATATTTGTTATTCCAGTGTAAAATTTAAATATTTCTGTCACACTTAAAAATCAGTGAAGGTTTAAACTTTTTTTTTAAAGTGGCCGAAGTTAAGGCGCGTGCCATTTATTTAGCCACCTACAAAAAACTGGCCATAACTATGCTTAAACGAACAATAAGAATTTCTAAAGGTTGCAAATTTACCCTTAGGTAATGTTCTTGGTACATATAACTTAATTTTTCCTGTTTGCAAACTTTAATAGTTATTAGCAAGACTTTAAATAATTGTGTCAAAACCTTAAAAAACAAGTTTTAATAATTTGTATTTTTTGTTCAATTTTTATTTTTGGCTTAAAAAACGTCAAAACAAAGTCAAACGAGCAAAAAAATTCTTTATAAATACGGTAGTACAATGATATTTAAAAACAAAAAAAAAAAACGGCAGGTTCTTTCACCTAAATTTTCAGGTGGCCGAAATTAACGGAATCTTAAAATGCGCAGTTAGTTAAACGCATTGCAAAATGATTTTGAAGAAAATATCAAAACATGAAAATTAACAACTTTGAGCCTTAAATAGAAGATATTTTAAGGTTATATATTGCTTCGTTCTAAATTAAATGCAGTTTAAACACAAAGAAAAAATTAGGAAAATCACAAAAAATTCACTTTTTGTATAAAAATATTGATAATGCAGAATAACAAAAATACAAAACTTTTGCAAAAACACTTTATTCAACATTAATCCAGTTACTTTTGTGCTAGTTCTTTTGTGTTTTAAAAATAAGCCAATTTTCTAACAACCCAAATTGCTGGCCGAAATTAAGGCGTGGCCGAAATTAAGTCAGTTACCCTATGTAACCAATTATTATTTAGTTGCGTCATGTGTTTCTCTGCACGTGATATTTTCTCAAAAAACGAGTGGTTATTTTACCACTCATCTATTTTCACCCTGATGGAATTTATCTTTAGTAAGAAAATTTTAAAATTTATACTATACTATACTAGAATTAAACTTATAGGTTTTATACTATACTATACTTTACTATACTAGAATTAGAATCGGAGGTCTTATACTATACTATACTATACTAGAATCAAAATTTAATTCTAGTAGGCATCCCTGCATACAGGTGATATGTAAAGTGTGTTAAAAAATAATTGAAACCGTAAAAAAGTTTCAGATGAGTATAATAGTTCGTTAACGGTCCAGTTAATTTATAAAAAACTTCTGTTAGATAGATTTTAATGTAAGCTATACATTAAAATTATAATTATCGGCAGAATCAACCGCACTCAATAAAAAAATATGCTCACCTAAATTTTTTTAGTTTTAATCATTTTTGAACAGACTTTATTGTTTCATAAAGTTTAGTTTCATATTTTTAAATATCAAAAATCTTGAATTTCAAACAAGCCAAAAGCTTCAGTCATAAACCGAAAACAAGATCCAAAAACTTTTATGAGTATTTTTAATTGTGGTTGATGTCATCATTAAGCAGACAAAATTTAAATACTTATTTCAAATAAACAACAAATACATTATTAATGCATTAAACTAACGAACACAATATTATTAAAGCACCCATTATTCAGGAATAATAATAGTTTTTTTTCTCACCAAACAGTCCAACTTATTGTATGAAGGCGAATTTTTCTTTGTGAAATTTTTCGCTACACAAAAAAAAACAATTTATTAGGATTATTAAAAATTCTATTGCAGCAATAAAAGTTTGTTTTTTTTGCCTCAGTATTTAAAAAATTATAAGAACTTAAAAAAGGTTTTTAAGAATAGTTATTTATTTTTTTATCTTTAAATCAATCCGTTTTTATATCTATATATATTTAGGTACGTTGCAAAATGCGTCGCGTCGGCGAAATGTCGCAGTGAAGAAAAAGCGTGAAATCACAATAAAATTAAACTATAATTAAAAAAATAACCTTGACGGCTTTTTAGCAAGTTCAAATCAATAAATTTTAATTTAGAGTTTTTTTTAAATAAAGAAAACAATTGTTTATACGAGGAACATAATTTTTTTGTCAATCACGATTAGGATTTGGATTTTTTGTCAATCACGGGGAATGGGTTAACTCATACTTCACGTCAATGGGTACTCGCATGTCGCGACCAATCATCAGATAAAAAGGACTTTCTCCGATAGATTCCTGGGGGGACCGATTATAAGCACCTGTTACAAACGGTAAGGCAAAGTCCCAATCATTGTGATGCTTGTTAATATACGGAGTAAACATTGCTATCAGCGTCCTGTTAAATCGTTCTGTCAACCCGTTTGTTTAAGGGTGATAAGCGGTTGTAAAAATTTCCTTTTTGTCTGTGATCTTGCATAACTGCGCTAATAACTGGCTTTGAAAATTTGTACCTTGATCTGTGAGAATCTCCAAAGGACAGCCATGTGTAGTTATTACTTTTTCCAGAACAGCTTTAACTATGGACACACTTAGCATAACAAAAATTGGGTCGGCCGTCCCACCATGAGACAAAATTCCTCTTAAGTTAAATGTATTTTTTTGTATTATTTTTGAAACTAAAAATTCTATATACAAATAAAACATTTACTTAAAAAATGTAGTGCTGTTTTTGTATTTAATTAATATCACAAAATTTAATTATCACAAAATGTTGTTTTATTTTCTGATTAATCAAACAAATTTACATATGAGAAACGTTAGTTCTGCTTAATATCGCTCTAAATAATGGTAAAAAGTTAACAAAAATACTTGAAATTGTTTTAATATAGTTGTTTAATCTCAGATTTTCGAAAATATTTGGTAAAAATCATTGGTTTCATAATGAATTCTAATCTTCCGGCGGGACCGCATATCCAAATTTTTGTAATGCTAGGTAGGTCCATGGTTTCGGCCTTTTGATCAGGCAGAGCAAAACACATAGCATAACGTGGCAAATATTCAGTGACTTCTAGTATGTATTTGTTGCTTCTTTTGGTTTGTGTTAAAGGACCCAGAATGTTCATAGTGATCTGATCAAAAATGTTACCCACTGTTATAGGTACCATCTTCGGTCGGGCCGCTTGGGCATCTGACTTTCTTCTTTGACAAGCATCGCATGATTTTACATATTTATTTACGTCGTCGCTCATTTTTGGCCAGAAAAAACAAAGGAGAAGATTCGCTAATGTGCAATGTGTACCTAGATGAGCGGACAGAATATTATCATGTGAGAACGTAGAGCTTTGATTTGACGTGGTCCTTGTGGTTGTACAATTTGGCCCAAAAACTGAGGACTACGGCATTGCCGTTGACCAATGGCATGCATCAAAACGCCATCGTTAAGAAAATAATTTTTGGACCAATGAGTTATTTTCTTTTGATCGGCACGTTTGTTAGGAAGCTCTTTTGTGTCGATATACTTGTTGATGTCTCGGAACTGAGGATCTGTCTTTTGTTCTTTGATGAGTAATGGAGTATCATCATCAGGAGTAGTCGAGAAGACTAAAGGAACAGAATCGAGCTTCTCCAAATCAATGTCAGCTAGCCCGACAATGACTAGGTTGCCTTGATTCGGTGGTAGGAGATCTGTGGCTTTGGTACCTATCACTATGTCATTAAAACATAATATGGGTTTTCTCTCTCAGCAGAGCTAAAATTTCGTCTATCGTACACAATAGGACGCTCTCCGTCTTTCAGCATCTGTGAAATTACTGCGCCAATGCCTGTGTTAGAAGCATCTCCAGGGAATAGTCCCTTAATTTCTGGAAAATTAAGACGCTATCCCGGATGTTAGTAAAACTGTTGTTGTAATAGAATTTGTGTAAAAATTTATATTAATCGATACATCTGTAAATCGGTAAGACATGCAAATAAAAAGCAATCCGTAGAGGGTTTTTGTGATTGTTATTCAAAATTGCAGTGTACAGTCTGTAGCAACGACTGTGTGAAGCCCGTGCAAAAGTCTCAGGCTATAGCTGTATAAAATCTTGTGAACTAGATTTACCGAGATTGCAAATAAAGATAGCGAGGTGGAATTTAGTCTGACGATTGTTTTGGCGAGGATACATTTACAAGAAATTAAGAATTTAATAATTGATAAATAACAATAAAAATATAAAGAATAATAAACTTATAACATTAAGTTTTTTTATGCTTATTATAACAATTTTAAAAAAGAAAACCAAAATTCTTGGTTTATGAATTGCAAACCCAAACATATTACAGAAGTACAAAGACACAAAACTACAAAATTAAAACCAAAATGTTTTTTTGATATCAATTGAAAAAAAAACAAACAGACAATCACAATCGATACATTTAATGGAAAAGATATCAGTAAAACTGATTATTATTATTATTATACATAATTGCTTATTATAGATTATTATGCATAATTGATAGTAACTGTTAATAATTGATAATTATACACAATTTATAATACATATATATAATTAATTACACATAAAATGCTTATTATACATAATTGTTGCGTTCTATATATTTGATTCGACCTTTTTCCATGAATATTACATTGGGAGGGGCACATTTAAGAGTTTTTGGTCTTACTTTTGAATAGGTAAAAGCACCTTGTATTTCATTAATCAGGACATGCGTATTAATGACTTGATCAGTAAAAATTCTTTTTTTAATAAATACACATGTCTTTGTTAAAATCCTTTTATTTCAAATAAGCCTTTGATTTTCTTAAATTATAGATCCAGGATATGGTGCGTGACATGCTCCTGTGTCACCTAAATTTCTCGTTAAAGTGTAGCCATTTATAGATGCTACTTGTCCGCGTTGCAGGATAAAATTCTTTACTTCTTGACAGTGATCAATGCAACAATAACTATATTCTATATTCAATGTTCTGTTTGCTGTCCATAAATTTAACGATTGATGTACAAGTTTTGAATTTTGGTAAACTTTTGGATTTGCTGGTTTAACACATTGTCGTGTTGACACCATTTTTTTGTTTATCGATTCTTGAGTTATTCCTTTGCTAAAAGTGAAGCCATATCTCGTGCATATTTTTCTGATATGAAGAAAACAGGAATATGCTTTTGTAACTTTAAGATTGCTTCGCAGAACTCAAAGTTCAATTTTTGTGGTTATTGGTTGTTTTTTTCTGGTAGGTTGCACTTGACGTTTTTTGGAATTGACACTGAATATCCAGTATTTGTTTTACCACCAAAATATATGAATTGTTTTCAGGTTTGAAATCAACTCCACTGTGAATTTCAATTGCTGCGCAACCTGAAATAAAAATAAAGTAAAAATTGCAATCAAACTTACTATTATAATTGGCGTAAATTTCAGGTAATTTTGATTTATACCTTGATTTTGGGTAACACCAAAAGTGTTTTCAGACAGTCGTTGTGGTATTTCAGAAAGTGCTAAGTCCATTTTTTTAAAATCAAAAGAGCTACTATGTTGTTCAATTTGCTCAAATTCATTATTTTGTGTAATTTGTGGAATTTCAACAACCAAGTGTTGACCAAACGGTTTGTATGTAGCTTGAAGTGCTAGCGTTTGTTATTGATAAAAAAATAGTGTTTCTCCAGTTTAATTGCTGATCTTGATTTCGTTTTCCCTAATTGATTTGTTGCATTTGATTGGGATAATCTTGTTTTCTGAAATTCTCACGGTAATTTGGTTTAAAACTGAAATTATTTTGATTTTGCCATTTCTTGTTATACCGTGGCCTTTGTTGACTATTTGCGACTCGTTGAAGTTTTTGACGTCGTCCTTCTTTAGCATCTGCTCTCATTTCGCGGTATTCAAAAATCTTGTGGTTATTCCTGAAACAGTAAGAGCAAGATTTAGAAAATTTTTTATATTCAAATTTTTTCTTAGGAGCGAAATTTCTAAACTTATTTTGATTGTATGGCTCACTAGCTTTAACTTTTTGGCTGCATCCAGCTTTATTAAAGTAATCGCCCATTTGCTGGTATATTACCGTGGCCTCATTTTAAATGGCCACGGTAGCTAACAATTTGCTAATAAACTCAAATATAAGCCAAAAGCTCATCAGCCATACAATCAAAATAAGTTAAGAAATTTCGCTCCTACAAGAAAAATTTGAATATAAAAAATTTTCTAAATCTTGCTCTTACTGTTTCAGAATAACCACAAGATTTTTGAATACGCAAAATGAGGAGCAGATGCTAAAGAACGACGTCAAAGCTCAACGAGTCGCAAAATAGTCAACAAAGGCCAGCAAGTATAACAAGAATGGCAAAATCAAAATAAGTTTCAGTTTAAACCAAAATTACATAAATTTCAGAAAACGAGATTATGCCCAAATCAAATGCAACAAATCGATTCGGGAAAACGAAATCAAGAATCAGCAATTAAACTGGAAAAAAACTATTTTTTATACGAATAACAAACGCTAGCACTTCAAGCTACATACAAACCGTTTAGGTCAACACTTGGTTGTTGAAATTGCCACGAGAAGTACACAAAATAATGGATTTGAGCAATTGAAGCAAGCATAGTAGCTCTTTTTGATTTTAAAAAAATGGACTTCACGCTTCTGAAATACCACGGGGGAACATACTGTATAACACTTTTGGTGTTACAAAAAGAAAATACAACAGGTATAAATCAAAATTACCTGAAATTTACGCCAATTTGACTAATTAGTAAGTTTTGATTGCAATTTTTCTTTTTTTATTTTTATTTTTCGTTGCGCAGCAAATTGAAACTCGGCCGGTTAGACGTTCAAAAATTCTGAAAACAATTTTCATATTTTGGTGGTAAAACGAAATACTGGATATTCAGTGTCAATTCCAAAAAACATAAAAATCAACTACAAGGAAAAAAACAACCAAAATAACCACAAAAATTGAAGTTTGAGATTCTGCGAAGCGATCTTAAACCGAGAGCATATTCCTGTTTTCTTCATATCAGAAAAATATGCACGATCGGCTTCACTTTTAGCAAAGGAATAACTCAAAAAAATCGATAAACGAAAAATGCATATTTCAACACGGAGCGAATATGTTAAACCGGCAAAGTCAAAAGTTACAAAATTCAAAACTATACATCGATTTATGGACAGCAAACAGAATAGAATATAGTTATTGTTGCATTAAACTGTCAAGAAGTAAAGAATTTTATTGCTGCAACGCACGATCGCGTAAATGGTACACTTTTTAACGAGAATTTAGGTGACACAGAGTGTAGCACACCGTATCCTGGATGTATAATTTCAGAAAAAATAGAAAGTTATTTTGAAATAAAAGGATTTTAACAAAGACATGTGTATTTATTAAAAAAAGAAATTTTTCTGATCGTAATACGCATGTAATAATAAAATACAAGAGTCTTTCTAAAAACTAAGACGAAAAACCTTAAATGTGCCCCTCCCAATGAGATATTCATGGAAAAAGGTTCGAATAAATATAAATATAAACAACAATTATCGTATGGGCGTTTTATGTGTGTAATTAATTATATATATGTATTATAAATATATATAATTATAAATTCTGGCATTACTATAAGGAGATATGCATAATAATCTATAATAACAATTATGTATAATAATAATAATAATCAGTTTTACTGATATTTTCCATTAAATGTATCGATTGTGATTGTCTGTTTGTTTTTTTTTCAATTGATATCAAAAAAACATTTTTAGTTTTAATTTTCTGGTTTTGTGTCTTTGTACTCTGTAATATGTTTGCGGTTACAATTCATAAACCAAGATTTTTAGTTTTTTTAAAATTGTTATAATAACATAAAAAAACTAATGTTATAAGTTTATTATTATTTATATTTTTATTATTTTTATGAATTTAAATTCTCGTTCTTGTCAATGCTCCTCCTCGCCCAACAATCGTCAGACGAGATTCCACCTCGCTATCTTATTTTGCAATCTCGGAGGTTCACGAGATTTTTATACAGCTATAGCCTGAGACTTTTGCACGGGCTCACACTACAGACTGTACACTCCGATTTTGAAATAACAATCACAAAAAACCCTCTACTGATTGCTTTTGTTGCCATGTTCTTACCAGATTTACAGATGTATCGATTAGATATAAAATTTTACACAAATTCTAGGTTTTACTAACGTCCGGGATAACATTCTTAATTTTCCGAAATTGATTCCTGGAAATGCTTCTAACACAGCATTGGCACGGTAATTTTCGCAGATGCTGAAAGACAACCATCCTATCGTGTATGATAGACGAAATTTAGCTCTGCTAGAGAGAAAACCCCATATTATGTTTTAATGTAGTGGTGGGCCTAGAAAGCCACAGATCTCCTACCACCCAAATCGAGGCAACCTAGTCATTGTCAGCCTAGCTAACATCGATTTGAAAAACTGATACTGTTCTAGTCTTCTCGACTACTACAATAAATAAAATCTCGTACGGAAGAACAAAAGACAGATCCTCAGTTCCGAGAACATCAACAACTATCTCGACACAAAAAGCTTGTCAGAACATGCAATCAAAGAAATAACTACATAATTCAAATTATTTTCTTAACAATCGGCGTTTTGATGCAAATACCATTGGTCAACGGCAAATTGTAGTCCTCAGTTTTTGGGCCAAATTGTACAACCACAAGGACACACTCAATCGAACTCTCGTTACTCACATGATAAAACATTCTGTCCGCATCTTCGGCGGTCGCACATTAGCGAATCTTCTTCTTTGTTTTTTTCTCGCTGAAAATAACAACGACACAGAATCATATACAATGCTTGTCAAAGGAAGAAGTAACCCCAGCGGCCCCGATTACCCTATAACATTGGGGATAACATTTTTTGATCGGATCACTATGAACATTCTAGATTCCCTTTTCACACAAAACAAAAAGAGAGAGACAAAAAATACCGTACTACAAAAGTTCAGACAAAATATTTTGCCACGTTATGCTATGTGTTTTGCTCTGTGAAATCGAAAGGCAAAATCTACCTGACATTACGAAAAATTTGGATATGCAGTTCCGCCGGAGGCAAAAATTAGTTTATGAAACCGATAATTTTTACCAAATATTTCGAAAATCTGAGAGTAAACAACTTGTATTAAAGAAAACAATTTACAAGTGTCTTTTGTTAACTTTCATTAAGCAA
>JASAMX010025188.1:0-124647 GCA_030248175.1 Microlaimidae sp. YZB2_3
TCCTAAGACGAGTTGTAAAAGACGATATGTTGAAAAACGTAAGGTACAAGACGAAATTTCCGGGAACACAATACTCGATAGTAAAACCGTAGGCTGCAATCAGTAGCTCTAAATATCGGGTTACGTGACTACTTAACTAAGTATTTCAACATTTTTGTTGCAGCCGCAGTTAGTTCCTTCTACAGTATTGAATGCAAATCGGTAAACACTAAATTCCACCGACTGAGACTGCTCCTTAAACTTCTGAAAATTATATATTGATGTGCAGGTTAGGCGGAATTAACAGAATCGAACAAAATTAACCAATTTAGTTGTTTTTTTGAATCATTTTAGCTCTTTTTACGTGTAATTTTTTAGAAATTAATAATTTTTAACTGCATCAAACTATAAAAACACTAAACTAAGTTTAAAAACCATAAAATTACCAAATTAAAAAGGAATATAATTAATTACTCTCAAGAAACTGATTAACTTCCAATTATTGATAAAGCTCCAATCTAGTCCAAAAACATGGTATTGTATTGTATTGTATTGTATTGTATTGTATTTTATTTTGACTAAGCAGGGACACACATAAGCAATAAACACATTGCACTGATTTTGTATGCACCACAAAACAGAAGACTAGTAGTAATAATATGAAATACATTAAACCAAAAAGTCAGCCCACCAACCGCTTTTATCCCATTAGGATTCGCGACTCCCATGGAAGATAAGCGATCGGCACCCTAAAACAAATTGGCTGAAGTATTTCAAGATTTGCAAAAAATAAATGCATACAAACATAATAACATAATAATTAAGGAATATTATAAAAAGAAGTAAAAATGTTATGTCACATTATAAAAAGGAATATTTCTAAAAAGCTCATGCAAAAAGTTAGGATGGTAGTTAGTTAGTTAGTTAGTTGGATGGATGGTTAGTTACATGGTTAGGATTCATGCTTTGATTTGTTTGAAAACTGCACTTACAAAATCGCACTCAAAAGACAAGTTTTATGAAGATAAGATGTTGAAAAACGCGATGTAACAGACAAAGTTTTGCAAAGAAAACAGTTAAAAACTTTCAAAATCCGCAAAATAACCTGCTTTCTTATCTTTGCTATTTAAACAGAGACAGCTAAAAAAATTTATTCTTTAAATAAAATCAAAAACGTTTTTGAAAAATAATACAAATTAGCAAGCAAAACAAATTTGACTACTACTGGTGAGCAAAATCAAAGTGCGACCTTCTGCTGTATTATTAAAACCTTTTTATTACTATTCGGTTATTAAAAAAGAGCCCTGCTAACAGTACATAGCAAAGAAAAAAATTTGTCAGTATGCGGGAAAGTTAACCTACCCACATTACAGGCAATTTATTTATTAAACAAAGACTTCTTTGGTACGACTGGCCAATCAGAGAACATCCTTCACCTCGCTTCACTGGGAGATAACAGTTGCCCCGTATGCGGGTAGGTTTCGGAGTACAGCGTCCCGAGAGCGAATTATCCGGGAGCGAATTGTCCCGGGAGCGAATTGTCAGGAAGCGAATTGTCGGGAGCGAATTGTCCCCAATTCATTTTTTAACAACACGTTTTAAATAAAAAATAAGTGTTTTTTTATATATACTTAGTAAATTACATTTCGCATAATATCTTCGGAAAAAATATTATCTGAAACACTTTTAAATTCACAACTAAAGACAAACTTTTTCTAAACCTAAGCAAAACCTTAAAATTAAACTAAAAAAAAAAAAAAACAAAAACAAAATAGTTATAAAAGGCCGAATATTCTACTGTTGGCAAAAATAAATGAATTAATTTTGTATTTCCCAGATTTAACTCTCTATTTAACTCTATTTACCCGATATAAATCTGAGGTATAATCGACATAAAGCGTGTTTGCATACGCCGTCCGAATTTATAAGTTCAGTGTTCTTTACCAATAGTATGCAAATTAAATCATGCTGTAAGCAAATTATTTTTTACTTACCAAAAATCTTTTGGAGATAAAAAAATTTACAGGGAATTTTAATATTTGGTTTTTGGGCTCGTAGTCTTAATTCGAACCGATTTTACTCGAACCAAAACAGCTTTAAATTCTTTTAAGAATTTTTTAAATCATAAAGAACATTTTTGCACAAACATATAACAAATAAATTTTTGGTTTTAACTAAAGTTATTCCGATTGTGGTGTAAACTTTTTTTTAGTAAAGACTATGGTTATTAAGTGGAGCGAGCCGTAGCAACAAGTTCAACCAAATATTCATTTGAATGCTTCAGTTTTTAAGCTCTAATAATAACCATTTATCGGTTAATGAAAATAATAATTTGTATGAGTTGCTTGGTAAATAACGAAAACATTAAAATTTGGTAAATGTTAGTTAGAGTGATGGGGCTATAGAAGAAAGGAATTCATCATAAAACATGCGTTAAAAGGTAAACAATAACCAGAAACAACAACATAAAAGTAAAGCCTAATATATTATTTAGCTTCAAGAACATAAAACGGAGAATTTCTAAAAATATAAAGTTGTGGAAGCGAAGTTTCAAACATCCTTCTAAACTTAAAGCAAAACTCATTCGACAAATTTTTAAATAGTCAAAAAACCATCACATAGTGCAACAAAACAAAATTTAAAAAATAATCGAATCAAAAAAAAATGAAAAGTAAATAATTCACTATAGAATAAAGCGGTTTTCGGAGTCGACACGAAATTATGAAAACTTGGACATACAGGGAGCTTCGAGTCCTAATTAAGAAATCGGAGAAGGTTTCTTAAAATAAATCGCAACCGCAGCCGTGTCCCAAGACTTTTCGATTCAAACCCCGTTTTCAAAGTCAGAAGAAACCGGTCGCCAATATTATTTGTTTACCGAAAAAACTTCTGCGGCGCGTTAGAATCGTCGTAGCGTAGCTTTAATGCTATCGAAAAAACCGCGCAAAAGCCACAGCCAAACGAACGCGGGTTGTTCAAAATATTTAGGTCATATCAGAATAAAGTCAAAAAAATTTGACTTTTGTACCTTGTTTGTAACGTAAAATAAAACAATCCAATCAATTCCATGAGTGTGAAGAGATTGTTATGTCAGCTTATGCGCGCAGTGAAAAGCGGCTGCAATTTCCCTGGTAAATATTGATTTTTTTTCGCACAGCGAGCATTTTTTTGTAGCGAAATGCTAAAATGTCAAAAAATAACAGCTTTAAAAACATTAGTAAAAAAGTATTTTAAAATATTAGTGTTTATATCGAACACATATCAATTTTTGTTGGTGTCACCACTCACCAGGCATTTTAAAGCAACAAAAAACATATATTATTTAAACTATAAACCAATTTAATTTAAATTTTAAATCTTTACACGATTTTATTTTAATCTTTAAAAACTTAATTTAAATTTTGATCGTAATAAATTGGATTTCAAAAAATTTTAAAGTAACTTTTTTTAGCTTTCGGTGTACTTATGAATTGAAAATATTTGTCTGCGCCCGGCACACTGACATTTTTCCGATCAGATAAGGCTAAGGAATTTAAAAACATCGCTACTTAAAAATGATGCATAGTGTTCAAAAAAAAATTAGCGTTATTTGACATTCAGATTAAAATATGAATGCAGCAAAGGAAGGTTGCGTCATGTTTCGTCCCAACGATAAAAGTTTATATCGCCTTTTTAATTATCGTAATGCAACTTTTGGTAACTATGGTACCAAAAAAACCCAAGGTTTTTTTAATTTTATTTGAATTGTTTTTTTTCTTGAAGAATGTATGGTCTTCATTTACCGCAAAATTGTAAGGCGCATAATTTAAAACGTGAAAAGCGAAAAAAAAAACACATTATCGAGCATACACATGCAAAAAAATGTGGCATATATATTTTTAAAGCAATAAACTATTTAAAATATTCTATAATATTATATAAATCAACGATAATCTTATCCAATTTTTTTTATGATTACCAGAACAGTTGGCATACACATATGTCTGGCAATATCATATTCTGGAACATATCTGGCGCCAAACTTGTTAGAAAAAACATGATTGTTTAGATGAAAACAGTTACTTAATTAAAAAGAATTACATTAATAAAATAAATGATATTAGTTTTTTTTCAATTTTCGTATCCTTTAAAAATAAAAGTATTTAAAGCTAATTATCGGTACAGGACCTAAGAAACCCCTAAATAGGAATTTTGAACCTTTCCAAAAATCTTATGGAGCCGCCAATGCAGTTGGGTATAAATAAATAATCACAGTTTCGGGTATTTTATATATATTGTAACTCATTTTGACATATGATATTGAAATTCCCAGCGTGATGTTGATATAAGATATTTAAATTATCGATTTATTATTCGCATATAATATTATCAAAAATATATAATAAAGGAAAAATGAGACACTTAGAACAAACTGCTTGAAAAAACAGGTCCCATTTAAATGGAATCCCATTTAAATAGGTCCCATTTGGGATCTCATTTAAATGGGATCCCATTTAAACGGAATCCCATTTAAATAGGTCCCATTTAAATGGGATCTTATTTAAATGGGATCCCATTTAAATAAGCTCCATTTAAACGGGACCAGGTCCCATTTAAATAGGTCCCATTTAAATGGGATCCCATTTAAATGGGACCTAAGTCCCATTTAAATGGGGCTAATTTAAATGGGATCCCATTTAAATTGGTCCCATTTAAATGGGATCTCATTTAAATAAGTCCATTTAAATGGGACCAGGGGTCGGGTCTGAAGAAACCCTTATATTTACTCCGATAAATCCATTTCAATGAAAATAAAAAAATAAATATATATTTTAAATAAATAAACCTGCCGCATATGGGACAGAAAATGATTGCAATGAATTCTTTTTAAATTTTTTTTTGTCGCGCCGCAAAACCACCTCGCGCAAAATAAAAAATTTAATCAATGCGCGTATTTTATTTTTTAATAAATTAATCCTACAGGAGAAAATATTTAACCACCTCCCGAGTTGAATAAATTTTTATTCTTAAAACAATAGAAATAAAATTGATTTTTCACTCGCATCCTTAAGCACGTAAAAAAAGTTACCCTAGGGTAACTTTTAACCGCGCGTCAGAATGCGACTCCAGGTCGCCAAAAGCCCACACGCCTTCCTCGAGGCAGAAGAAAAAAAAAACAAACCAAAAAAAAACAACACAACACAAAACACCCCCCAAACCAATGTTATACCACTTAAATTGGATTCCATTTAAATGGGACTTATTTAAATGGGATTGGACCAAAAATCGAAAGGTCCCATTTAAATGGGATCTTTGATTTCAAGAAGTTTTTTCTAAGTGTCTCATTTTATCTTTATTATATATATTTGATATTTTTCCTTATGGCAAAAACCTAACATAAAATATTTTTGCTATTAATTTTTGACAAAATTCTAACATCTACTTCAAAGAATGTGTTCTGTTTGGGTCTACCAAGTTTAAGACTCAATTTCTACAACAAATTTCTTTAACACAAAATTAATTTGCTTTTCGTTTTGGTCATATTTACTTTTTTAATATCGAGGGACTAATATTTTTGGGGGTAACAAACCAAAAACAGATGTTTCACCAAACAAAGTTATAATCTAATTTTTCAATACTAAAATATCATATTTATTAACTTATTTTACGCTTCTAAAAAAATTTGTTATAAATAATTGTTTTCTCTAAATAAAGTATAGGGTAGTGCATTTAATTTCGGCACTTTTCCAAATTTGACATTTTTGATTTTGGACCATATCTTTGGTAATCCTGCACGGAATACGACGTTTGATAGCTCAAATTAGAGCTAATTATATGTAGATGACTGTCGTGAGCTTTTTATTTGTTATGTTATGATTTTTTTATGGAAAATTGTGTGATTTATAAAAAATAAAATTGTTACTCGTTTTTAGAACATGGGCATTTCATGATTACGCAATAAATTGGTTTAAAAATTAAACTGTCCTGGTAAAATTTAGTCTATTTTCCAAATTTTTAGTCCCCGTGGTTCTACGTTGCGTCTGTGGTGAGCAATCGTTATAAAATAAAATATTGCTGTAGGTAAATATATTGCACATATTGCTATATTGCACAAATCGGCACACATATTGCTGTAGGTAAAAACGGGTTGAATTAAGTGGTCGGGTGTTAAATTGTAGTTGTAAATAGTTAAAAGACAACGTTGAAATGTGTAGGGGTCATAGCAGTGCACTTAAACTCGATTAAGGAGGTCCTTTAAAAAAGTGCTGAAATTAAATGCACTTTTTCCCAAGTTTTGCTCATTTTGATACCATTTGGCATTTTAGCTGTAACTTTTTGCCAGTCACACGTTGAACAACAAGTAGAAGGTTAAATTAAAGAAAACTGTCTGGAGATAATGATAGGTTTTTAAATTTTTGAAAATGATGATTTTTTGTTTGAGAAACAATCGATTGTTTGTAAAGTGCCGAAATTAAATGCATACATTTAATTTCGGCAATTTATCATTTTTTTAAAAACTGATTTAATTAAATAAGAAACAACTTTCGTACAGTGAAACTTTTATGACGCAACGGAATATCGTAAAAGCTTTCAAATGAGCTATCAAACATGAAAATCGGGCCATACAGTGAAAAGTTACATTGGAAAAACGAAAAAGTGCCGAAATTAAATGCACTACTCTAATAGCAAAATAAACTCTTTTTTTATTTTCAACTCATTTAATTTAAAATTTTTATCAAAGTTATTGATTATTAGCAATTTTGCCATAAGAAACCGAAACGCTTTTAGTGACTTTTTTCACAATAACTGCTTTCCACTTCAATTTCTAACGCAACTTCCAAAAATAACTCTTTTAGTAAAATTTAATAGTCATATAATAAAACAAATATAATAATAGTAAGATTTTTTAGTTATATCAAAAATATATAAAACTATATATTTATATTTTTGTTTATACACGAATAAAAATAAATAAACTTACAGTATATGTCACTTTTTGGCCATACTAAAATGAACTCGTTCGGCAAAAATATAAGCGGTATGGAGGCAAAAACAACAACAACAACAAGAACGATATGCACCGTTTGATCAGCTTGGTTTGCTATACAAAAAACAAATAACCATTTATAAGTTTAGATGTTGATTCCCGAATATTCTCCGCCTAAAATTCGGGCGTACAATCCGATTGAGGTTTGTAAGCGGCTAAGCGCTTTTGTAAGCCGCTCCTTATCGAGTTCCAGCAATGGTAAAAACGTTCGGGGCGTATGAGCAGTCGGCCGGCTAATTTTGAAAGCAACTCCCGCCGCTCTCGGAGCATCGGAGCGCGTTTCGTCGTTACTACGGCAAAGAGAGCCGCAATGTGTATAAAATATATGCGACTATGACTCTTTATAAATTTCGAAAAATACCCTATTGACTAAAGAATGAATCACAGTCACATGTATTTTAGAATAGCTGTGACTCATTTTGCCTTAATAGTAGTGCCGTAGTTGTTTTTTGCACGCGGCTGGCACAGACAGTTTCAATGCTATAGAAGGCGGCGGTTGTACGGAAAAAAAACTACAGTCACTCGTAACAGAAGAGTAAAAAAAAGATCGAAATAATACGACAAAAACGATCGGTTGTTGTTAGCGGAGAGTTTTACCAAAATACCGTACAAAGTGTGGAATCTTTAACTTTTTACAAAGAACAAAAGGAATTAAAATATTATTTATGGTAAAGTTTGAAATCTTACGTTGTTTTTTAGTTCTAATTATTCCACGACGATTTTTTAAGGAATTTAAACACGAAAAAAGATATTCGTCTTATTTATCATCACTCAATAAACACTAAATGTATTTTTATTGCAAACGTAAAACTAAAAATCACAACATATCAAACAATTTTCCTATAATGCTCATTGTAATAACTTAATTTACAAGAATTGGTTGGAATAATAAAGAATTGCTTAGAATATCTCTTAAAAAATTGGTTAGAATATCTCTGTTTAGATGGCGCCGCTTATAAAAAACATAGCTTCAAGACGCCATATTTGCGATCTTAGACAGCGAAAGGAAATAATTTAAATCACTCACGCAATTACTATTGCTTCCACTTTTTGCCGTACGATAAGCCAAAAAGAACGAATAAATAAAAGGAATAGTGTATAACTCAAAAGAGAGTCCGACTGAACACTAAATTCTTGTCTAGATTTTTTAAGAACAATACATAATTTTCCACTATTTTTAGCTAGTGTTTTCTGCAGTCATTTTTAACATATTTTCAATAATGCCGAAAATAAAGCGCGGTTTCTTTGCACTTCTGCGCGGTACATCGCTGCGCATAAAAGTTCGCGTGCGCTTTAAAAGTGGGACTGTTTTACAAAATTTATAGGTCAATAATTTAGTGTAGAGTCGGTTTTTTTTTAATTGTTAAAAGCAACTAAAGTGAACAGTCTTTGACAACAATAACAACAACCGCGGTTTATATTTGCCTCGCATTATTAGAAAAACAGACTTTATTTTTTTGTTTAATTATATTTTGATAAAATAGGCTTACACAAAAAAGCGATTACACCAAAACCGGTGTTACAACCGAGTTGATTAGTAAAATTCAATTTGCACACGCATTCTTGCTCACTGTGGTCATTTTTATAAAATTGCGTCGCAGATTTTGTGACAAATTCCTTAACAGAGACCGCGACAGATGCTTACAATAATAATTAAACTCTAAAAAATGATGTGGATTTTAAAAAAATATTTCAAATTGGCATATCTCCCTAACGGTACGGTCGATTTTAGGAAAGGTATTGTTTTTATTACTGTATACAATTTTTATTTAAATATACTTTTTAAAGCAAATACACATTAAAAAAATTTCAATCTGACTAAAGTAAAAGCGTAAAATCTGACTAAAGAAATCTAACTAAAGGCGTCAGAGAACTAACATTTATTTACTAAAGTTGTTTTCAGGTTAGATACAACTAATTCTACAACAATACATTGATTTCTGTTCAGGGAAATATGCCCGCCGCCTAAATTCTTTTTAGTCATTATGATTTATTATTATGATTTTATCATGGGTGGCGCGGGAGCGCCACGGGGCGATTTAGCCCCGTGGCGCCGCGCCAACCATAATTAGAGAACGTGGGTAAATTTTGAAATTCAGAACCTTCTTCTTCTTCTTCTTCTTCTTCTTATTATTCCAACGCTCCATCCTTAAAAACGATATTCCTCATTCGTTACTGATTGATCAAAAATAAACATGGGCTCATAAGAAAGAAGAAGGAATTACGCAACTTTCTTAGGAAGCACTTTTTTGATTTAGGTCCTTGTTATCGATTTATTGATCAAAATAAAAAATTTGAAAAATAGACAAATAAAAACTCCCAACCGCACAATAACAGCCTTTTGGCAACAATAAGGATTGTACAGAGCAGACAACCAACATCCCCTCATAAAAACCGCGCAGACCGCTTTTAATTGGTGGCAGAAACGGCGCCAGTTCCCAGCGCCATCTGCTTCAACCGCGCGGAAAATGGCAAAAACAACAGAGTACTTTTTTTAATTCTTGCATTACTGATGACAAAATTAATTCAAAGTTTTATTTATTAAAAAAATAATAATAAGCGTCGGTGGCGCGGGAGCGCCACGCGCCGGTAATTATCGGTGGTGCGGGGTGCCAACTGCAATTTAATCCACGGCACCGCGCCAACTATACTTAGACAACGTGAGTAAATTTTGTTATTCATGTTCATCATCTTATTATTATTATTATTATTATTTTTACTTTAAAAATTATAATTGCAATCATTGGCGCACGGCATCGCGCCAACTATATTTAGAGAACGTAGGTAAAATTTGTCTGGAGCGCAACTGCACCGCACTAACTATAATTAAACAAAGTGGGTTAATTTTGTAATTTAAATTCATCTTCTTCTTCTTATTATTTTTTATTTTATCTCGGCAACGGAATGATTATAATCATATGTCATTGCGCAGCTAAAACTATAGTTTATTAGGCTATTTTTTAATTTAATTCAAAAAAAGTGGTAGACTAGCCTTTAAAAATGCTCTAAGAATAGAGCAGGAAAAAGGGGCGATTTTTCCCCGGGCGTATGTTTAGACAGAAAAGATGTAGACTAGTCTGAGATGGACATTATGTGGACTAAAGGAAATTTGCATTTGGTTTGGCCAGCTGCTCACTAAATAAAAATTTCTACGATATGATAATGATTTGTTTATACATAGATCTAATCACACAGCACTGTTGCGTTTTTTTTTAGTTTGATGAAATGTCAATTGAAAAAATCATACTCACAGCAATCTTTGACAAGCGCGAAATCGCCACTTTTTCAATTAGAAGGTTATATTTGTATGTTAAGAAACAACTATAAATTTGAAAAAGTGGCGATTTCGCGCTTCTCAAAGATTGCTGTGAGTATGACTTTCTAAATTGACATTTCATCAAACTAAAAAAAACGCAACAGTGCTGTGTGATTAGATCTATGTATAAACAAATCATTATCATATCGTAGAAATTTTTATTTAGTGAGCAGCTGGCCAAACCAAATGCAAATTTCCTTTAGTCCACATAATGTCCATCTCAGACTAGTCTACATCTTTTCTGTCTAAACATACGCCCGGGGAAAAATCGCCCCTTTTTCCTGCTCTATTCTTAGAGCATTTTTCAAGGCTAGTTTTACTTACTATGACATGATTTTCTTAGTATGTACGATTCATTATTATGATGATAGCAAATAATTCACTTGTTATATCAATTTCAAATTTTAATCTGACTAAAGTAAAAGCGTAAAATCTGACCAAAGAAATCTAACTAAAGGCGTCAGAGAACTAACATTTATTTACTAAAGTTCTTTTCAGGTTGGATACAACTAATTCTACAACAATACATTGATTTCTGTTCAGGGAAATATGCCCGCCTAAATACTTTTTAGTCATTATGATTTATTATTATGATTTTATTTTACTTACTATGACATGATTTTCTTAGTATGATTCATTATTATGATGATAGCAAATAATTCACTTGTTATAAACAATTGTGAATACATAATGCAACTTAAGTTACAGAACAGAAAAACTATAAAAAAAAAACAAAAATATAGCAAAAAGAACACTGACCCACTATAGTACACCTTAATTCCTGAACGCGATATTTCTTTTACCGGAATTGTGAAGCAGCTATGGATATTAAATAAGGAAAACAACCCAAGAGCACCTGCGTGATAATTAAAGAACGACGGATACCGCATTGAAAACGGCCATATCGTCCTGAGCATCAACAGCGCTCAATTACCCCAAAAGCCAATTAACACCTATTAATGGAATTCCCTATCGCGTTTCTCAAAATATCATTTATATGCCAATAACAAGAATGGACCGCAAAACCGACGGAAAATAACTTATGAATCGTCGTTACTCTGACACAATGGGCCACAATTTGTATAAAATACATGGGACTGTGACTCACTTTAGATTTCTAACAGTACTTTACTAACTACAAAATGAGTCACATTCGCATGGTTTTTATACAAATCGTGGCTCATTTTGCCGTAGTAACGACGGAATGCACCATGAGCTATCCAAAAAGACCGTCCGGTCCGAACGGATTGCGTTATCCTACGGTGGTCCATGAGTCACAAGCAGTAAAAATTATTGTGCCTCTGACTGGTTTTTCAATAACGGTATTTGATCGATTTTAGAACAAAACGAGTCAATGGGTGCATTCGTAGCATGCTGCCTAAGACCTGTTATACATTTATCCGAGCTTACTTTACGAATGACTAATGAAACCTCGATCTGATTGGTTTTATACATTTACTCTGACTATTTATGCGGCACTGCTGGACTGGGAACAAATGCATGGAAACCTAAGATTATGGAGCGTTTTCGATAACAAGCTCCGGCGTACATATATCGAATAGACAGCAATGCAAACAAAAACAGAGCCTAAAAGGATTTAAGGGACGCAAACAAAGTGGAGATTGACCATTTTTCTCAGAAAGGAACCGCATTTCCTGTAGTATCTGCAATTTTTGAATCTCAAATAACATTGCGAAATTGGAAAGGTTTTTAGTTGGAAGAACTTTTCACAGGTTCATAATGATTAAAATTCCATGTTTTATAAGGTTTCCATTTAATTTTTTGCTAAGAAACTGGGTTTTGCTAGTGTTCACGGAGCAGAAAAAAAACATTTATTACTTTTATACCATACAATTCATGAAGATATAATTTATAACTTATTAGTTAACAGAATAAATGTTATTTTGTTGTTTTTGTCTTATTTACCCATGTTCTATTTAGTAAACAGAAGAACTGCACTTGAAAAAATTGGTTTCACCATGATGTACAAAAATTTTTTTCTCAAAGAATCATGACTTGACTCATGACAGAATCATGACAAGCATAGAAAGAGGGGCCGTTGTAAAAAAGAGAATGATATTTTTTTTTTGCGTTTTCGATATAATAGGATATGACGAATTATTTTGCTTTCGGTTTGTCTTAAAATATTTTGATTTGCTCAGTAAGGGTGACTTATTAGGTTTTTTAGAAAAAAAATTAATTTCCAAAAAAAAACTGTTTTGTTATTTTTTTGTACAAAAATTTTGGTTCTTTGAGTTTTAATAGAAAAAAAGTGATTTTTGTGAATATATAGTAAAATAAGAGGCGTTTAATTTATTTATAATAAAAACTAAGAATTTATACTATTATAAAGTAATTTTATATGAAGTAATTTATGAAGTGAGTTTTTTTCTGAATACTCTATTTTCACTATACCACTATACGTCCAGCTGAAATGAAATGAAACTATATTGCCACTATACGTCCAGCTGAAATTTTCATATGAGTATATCTTGCTAGGGGCTGGAAACAGAAAAAAACAATCCCAAAACAAAAAACATCACAAAAAAACTGGCTCACTATGGTTGAATTATATCTGGCTGACGTTGAAAGGAAGTGTGCAGACGTGAGGGTTTAGCCCTTTAAAAATTTGCATTTGGGTTTCAAATCGAGTAATTTGATAAATAATTATTAAAATACGGGTTTTAATTTTTATTATTAAACCGCTTTTGTTAAAAATTTTGAATGGTTTTATTGTTAAATAGTATATTCAATACGGCAAATATGGAGTTCAGCTAGATTTTATTTGCCTATAGAAAAAATAAAATAAAACCTACTATCATTTTTGTACAAACCTCATTTTGCTTTTTTATCTTTAAATCCACGTAAGTGAAAATGAGTTCTGGAAAGTGCGTTTGGAACTGTTGACTCCTTTAAAAGTCGCGCAAAAAATAGATCATTAAACGTCTAATCACCTGCGCTTAACCTAATTACGGCGCACTCTAGTTAGGGCAGCAATTTTTTAAAGCAATGTTTGTGTTGTAAAAAATATTGATTTTGGATTATTTTATAAGTAAAAGTAAAAGTAATTTGAAAAATTTTAATTTAAGTAAAGTAAGAGTAAAAGTAATTTGTGAAGTTTTAATTTAAATAAAGTAAAAGTAACGGTCAAAATTTTATTTAAGTAAAGTAAAAATAAAAGTAAGACCTATTTTTTACAGTAAAAGTAAGAGTAAAAAAATCATAAAGTAATTTTGAAATGAAGCAAAACACTGGTTTTTGGAGCTCCAGAGCTCCGTTCTAAAGTTTTTTTGGCTAATTTTAATTACTTAAATTTTACTTAAATTAATTTAATTATTTGCAGTGGAAAATCCGAGTAAGAGTAAAGGTAAAAAGTAATTGAAATTTCAAAAGTCGAGTAAAGGTAAAAGTAAAAGTAATCCAAAATCCGTTGCTTTTATTACTTTAAGTAAAAGTAAAAGTAACTTTTTACAACACAACTATGTATAAATTCACGTATTTTATATTTTTAGCTTATATATTCTTGCTAAAACCAGATAAAAACAATAAATAATTATTAAAAAAGTAAAATTTTGATTACTTTTAAAATGTGACGGTATATTTTTATGACAATACACAACAAAATCGCAAGCGGAAAAAAACTAATAAAAAAGTTAGAATAAAAACATAACAATAATAAACCGCAGGGCTTAAGTTAATTCATCATTAAAACCCAGGACATACTTCGTCAAAATGTCCAAAGGACCAAAAACAAAAGTCATATTTTGGTTTATTTAAGAAGGTTTTTTTAAATATTAAAAAAATTTTATGCTTCAGTTTGAGGTGGAAATGGCATAAACGGCTTTAAATAACTTTGAATAAATTGAATTGGCTTAGCAGTGTGATTATGCAATTATTAGTAGCACACATAAAAAAATAATAAATTCAGACGCATGATTTTTATAAATCGAGAAAATATTTCATCTGATTTGAGTTCGTTAAATCGTAAAATATTAATATAAAATAAAAAAAAGAAACAAAATGGTAAATAAAACCACACACACGACTTTTTTAAAGATGGAGCGCAATAAGCAGTTGAACAAGAAAAAAACTAAAATAAATCAAATAAAATACAAAATGGGAAAATATAAGCCAGTGCATTATTCAAAAAACTAATATAATTGTCAGATAAGTTGGACATAAATCGCAGAAGAAAAATAGAGGAGTAGTTCGTATTTTAAATTAAAAAAATTAAATATCAATAAATGACGGAAAACGTCGATGACGACGAACGAAAACTTTTGTACGTGTCTTTAGCTTTCAAAAAATTTGCCAGTGCGGTTTTCGAGAAGGCCGAGCGCGATTAGCAGACATATACAATGGATATAAACCGAAAGAACAAAAGAAGTAAAACGCAAGATCAGCTGTATGCGGTTGGCTGACTAAATAGCTAGCAAACCCCTGGAGTGTTTGTTTAACCTTTTGGGAATCGCCCCTTTGGCAGAGGAAAATGCGCACAGGAAGAAGCTTTCAGTCGCTTGAGTGGTCGTCGGCAAACACCCGGGGTCAATACAGTCCGCTTAAAAATTTTAAAAAATCCCACTTAAGGTGGAACAGTACAGAAAAAACCGCACAAACTTTGTACAGTCGCTATTCATTACAGCTGTAACCAATTTTTATAAACTACATACTGTATTAATCTTCATGTCCTGAACATCATTTTTTATATTTTGATGAAACATGAAAATTAAAAATAAGCTGTGGGAATGGTCCACAAAGGGGATTCCGACGAATCGCAGGTTTTTTTTACAAAATGACATATAAAATTTTTTTGTGCGTGTTGATTTTAAAAATTTTTTGTACGTAAGTAGAAGACGAGTAGATAAAATTTTCCTGTTGTTTTCAGCAAAATCGTATAATAATAACCCGAAAAAACCCGACATTTTGAAGAGTTTTTTGAGAAAATTTCATTAAGTTTTGAGCCTAATTCTTTAGTAGATCTCTATATGATTTTTAAATAAACAACGCCAATGTTTCTAACACGTTGAGTTCTCCATTTTGATATATAGTTTGTTAAAATCGGTTTGTAACAAATTTTCATTTTGTTTTGGGAAACTATATTTTGGTTTGGGAAACTACATTTTGAAACGTTCGTTTAAAAGTTGTTTTTAACAGTAGAGACGGAGCAGTAGCCGAGTGGTTAGAGCGTAGAACTTAGAATACAAGAGCTCTAGGTTGGAATCCCCCTGGGAGTTATTTTTAACACCAAAAAATGTGTTTTTTTAATTTTAATTTTTTAATTAAAAAAGTGTACAGTAGTCAATACTGTATTCAACCCCGAGTACGTGCTTTGAGGTGGTTTTGAAGTAAAACCGGAGTAGAGTCAGAGTGTCCCCCCTAGGGGGGGGGGGTTCGCAATCCCCCTAGCGCCCCCTCGAGGTCAAATAAAAAACGAAGTTCGGATTCGTAATCAGGACCCTCGAAAACCCCCGAGTGGTTGTTTTTGGAAAAATCAAAGAAATTTTTGGAACTGTAGCGTTTTACCTGAAAAATTAGAATTTTTTTTAGTAAACTTATCTAAGTTGGCAAAGTTCCTGCCCTGAATTGTCATATACCGAAGTTCTGTAACGAATCCCTTTAAATGAGGGTATTGAAGATTATTCAACCTATGGAAAGATTATTTAACAGAATTTTAAATCTATTTCTAACGTGTTTTGGAAAAAAATATTAGTTAAAAAATAACTTATGACATTATACTCTTTAATTATTTGGAAAAATAGTTTAAAAAATGGCCAAGCTCTGGAGCTTCAGGGTGCTCCAGAGCTCAAAAAACTAGACTAGACCGCACCGAAGATCCGAGAACATCACTAGCCAGTTTATTTTTTAAGATTCTAAACCACTGATTGATTTTTTTAAAGACTGAACTGGACAGTATTTTATGAAAATTTTAACTCTTGGAGTTAGAATAAAGTTATATAACTTGAACCTCTGAAGAAAAGTTATAAAACTTTTTATAAAACACAAATTGTAACGCAAATTTTTTTTCAATCCTGCTTTTATACAAAATATGAAGAATTGGTCAATTTTAGATGTTAAAACAATTGAATTTTTGGTTACAAATTGATTAATTTGGTAAATATTTGCTAAAATATAGTATTCAATTTTTAAAATTAAATAGGATTTGTTCAAAATTTTTAATTGTTTTAAATGTTTTTTTTTTAAAATAGCGGATTTAATTTTTTAATTCATTGAGGTCAGCTAGGTTTAATTTACTCATAAATTATAATTTCAGACAGTGTCACAACTCCCGTTGTGTTAATGTTTCAGAAATATGACGCCTAATAAATACGAGTTGTAATGTAACACTGTCAAGCGATGGTGTAATGCAGCACGTCAGTCAATGAGGTACTGAGGCTGGAGATTACAGGTTCAAGTCCTGTATCGCTCATTTTCCAGCCAAAAAAGCTAAAAATAGCAAATCGTTTCGCATTCTTTCTTTCAAACACTCGATTTATCCGGCCTCATATTTCTGAACGTTACAACATCTTTTTTGTGCCTTCCTGTTAGGTCGTGTTTATTTTACCATATTTGAATGAAAAGTTCATTCACAAAATCTTACTTAGATTAGTTCGGAGAATTTTCAATATTTTTTTTAAATTAAGTAAAATGGAATTTTGTTTTAAAAATCGCACCGGTGGGTTTTTTTTTGAATAAATAACAAAATTCTCAAAAGTCTGATTTTTTGTGGTCTAGAATTTTAAGTAGGAATATATTGCAAATACCAACTACATAAATAAAACACTTTGTCTACATAGTACCACAACCAAAGTATCTTAAAACACTTGGAAATTACAGCTCTGACTTTATTCTAAAAATCTACTGAAAAAGAAATAATCTAATTTTTTTAATAACTTAAGACTCCATGGCTCATTAGTGAATATTTTAATGTTATTTTTAAACTTTGCTTGGGAGGACTTTCACTTTTTCACAGAGTTGTTAAAAAACGTTTGAGCTGGTGGGGCATTGGAAAAACTAAGAATGCACCCCATTTTTAAACAACTCTATTTGGTAATGCTTCGCTTGTGCTTCATATACTCTAATATAAGAGCCAGCCAAGAATCCACCAAGCACGATCGACCCTTTTGGTGCGGGGCGAAAGTTCCCACTCAAAAGCTAAATCTAAACTCAAAAAGATTGACGATTGAGAAAGATTATTTAGCAAGCCAAACCATCCCAAAATAAAATTATTTCTTTACTTTCTTTTAAACCCTTTAAACCTAATGTTTTAGGAGAGCCCAAGTACTTAAATATAAAATTAGCGAAGACTAATGCGAAACAAAAATTTTCGGTAACCTTTTTTGAATTTTGGTTTAATAATGATTTACTTAAGGCTGGTTCATACTTATGACAAAACGTCCTTTGGACAAAGTCCAAAGGACAAACACAATGACAAACGTCCTTTGGACTTTGTCCTTTGGACAAAGTATGAACGCTACTTGAATTTCGTCCTTTGGAAAAAACCAAAAGGACAAAATCTTCTCTAAACAAAAGACAAAGTCCAAAGGACAAAAAGTATGAACACGTTATCCTTTGGACTTTGTCTTTTGGATTTTGTCCAAAGGACAAAGTCCAAAGGACAACGTGTTCATACTTTTTGTCCTTTGGACTTTTTCCTTTGGATTTTGTCCTTTGGACTTTGTCCAAAGGACAAATTTCAAGTAGCGTTCATACTTTGTCCAAAGGAAAAAGTCCAAAGGACGTTTTGGCTTTTCTAAAATTGTCCTTTGGACAAAGTCCAAAGGACGTTTTGTCATAAGTATGAACCAGCCTTTATACTTCAAGTTTACGTCAAATGAGTTGATTTAATGTTTCATTCCTTTATCCCCGCTGTAAATTAGTAATGTTCCTACAAACAATAATTGTGTTCCTGCCATTCATAGGAGAAGAAGTTGCGGTATTCTGGGGCCTGTTGCATAAAACGTTTAAGGGTAATTATTCCCTTAAATTTGCACTTAAGTGGTGCAAAAAAGCAAATTTACCTCAAGTGCGTTGAATAAACAGTTTCACTTAAAGGTTTACCTTAGGTTTTCCCTTAAATCCCAAGGGTGGTCAGGAGGACCCTTAGACTTTATGGGGAATAGTTCAAATATTCAAAAACAATTCAGCATTATTCTGCATAAACATTATCTTCATTAATTGACCAAAATCCTCTCCCTGTTTTGGCTCTTTAATTTGTTTGTTTATTTAAATAAAATTAAAATTTTCAGCACAATAAATTTAAGATTGAATAAAGAATACATTTATTTTTGGTTTTTAAGTGTTTTTTTTAAATCTAAAAATTCAAGCCAAAAACCGCGACAAAACACCTAATTCCGACTAAAAAATTAAAATAAGTTGTCGATTTAAGATTATTTGATGAAATAAAGTATTTTTTTAAGCAATTTAATATAAAATTCATTTATTTATACTGTGTTAATATAAATGTTTGCACTTTTATGTGTTTGAACTTATTTTTGGAGCAATATTTAGTTTTAAATGTTAACAAAAATTCCATTACGTTGTGATACGTACGCCCTAAGTTAAGGTTAAGGGAAATCGCTTACGTGCAACAGACTTAAGGGAAAACTTAACCTAGGGAGATTACTCTATTTAAGGGAAAACGTAAGGGATTTTTTTCACTTTAATAAGGGATTTTTATGCAACCGGCCCCTGATTCCCACATCAGTAATCTAAAGTTTATTCTGATTTTAAGTATGTTTTAAGTTATTAAAGCTGGAATTTAGAACTTTTTTAAACATTTTTTAAGTTTTGAAAATTGTTTATAAAAAAAGATAATATGGGTTACTTTTTAAACATCTCGAAAATCAATACAAGCCATAAGTTAAAGCTCCGGAGCCTTCGGATGAGTTTTAGAAGTCAGAAAACTCAGTTTTGGAAAATATCACTAATACAAATTCATTTAGTTTAACTAAATAGCTATGTAAACTAGCTTTAAAAAAATTCAAAGTTTTTTAAGTCCAGCTAGCATAAATTTCTTAAGAACTGTTTAGTCAGAGGAAAATAGGTTTTCAAGTAAGAAAAAAAAACAAATAATAAAAAAAATCCTAAAAGTTATCAGTTTTATTTTTTTTAAAAATAAATATCATAAATCATGCTACCGTAATAAGCATAATATTCAGTACAATAAAATTTACGGTTTCATAACTGATATTTTACTGCACAACGCAGCTTTGAATAAGAAATATAAAGAAACGAAGATTAAAATACATTGTACAACTGCAATAACAAAATGATTAACCGGTAAACGAATAAAACAAATAAACACGTCCTTTGGAGCGTTTGATAACGAATTAAACCGCGCCTGCTTCTGTACTTTCGTCATACTGATCAGTCAAAACGCCCGCAATTTTAAACTACAGACAATAATATTGTTTTCCGAAACAAATAGAGGGTAGTTTAGTAATATTAAAAAACGCCTAAAATATTATTGTTTTTAATGACTGTTTTTGGAAATTGGCAGCAAATAATTAAGTTTTTAAAGAATTTCTCAAATTAAAAAGGATATAAAAATCCCAAAAAATAACAAAAAAAAAACCAAAAAAAATATTAGAAGTGTGTATGCAGTCTAATATTAAACGGTCAAGCAAAAAAATTTACTTTTTAGTTGAGCCTTTATACAACCCTTATTGAACACTTAGGGCTGGTTCACACCGGAATGGCAGCTGATAGGTAGCGCACAGCGCGGACAATTCACACCGCAGTAGCAATGACGGTGTAATGATGTAAACGCGCGCGTCAGTTATCAGCTGCCAGCTGATATTTTGGTGTGAGTCAGTTTTATTGTTGAAACTTTATTATGAACACCGAAAAGCCTCTTATTTAAGCTTATAGGAAGAATTAAGTCTTTAGTAACCAAAACTTGATGATGTCAATAACATAAAATAACATGATTCGAAGTTTATCAAGTACGGTTTTAAAAGCGCAGTATAAAAGATTAAACAGAGAACATAAAGCTAAACTAAATAAATATAATGAGTCCAAAGAAAATAAAATACTAACATCAAAAAATAGAAATAAATTATTTCAATATGTCCGTAATCTCCGCAATAATAAAAACGGAATAGCACCACTACTTGATGAAAATAACGTGTTAACCGATGACCTAAAAAAAATGTGAAATTCTTAGTTCGGTTTTTAGTAAAAATTTTGTAACCTATGATGGTTTCATTCCAACCCTGGACACGCAAATTAAAGATAATTCATCATTATCTAAAATTAATTTTATTAAAGAAATAGTGTTAAAAGCTTTAAAAAAACAAAAGAACAAAAAAAGTAAAACTCCTGATGAACTTTCCGCTATACTGTTTCAGAAATTGGCTCATAGTTTGGTAGAACCACTAATGACACTATTTAAAGTATCATTTCGTTCCCACAAACTTCCTCCAAGTTGATTAACAGCAATAGTGACACCCGTGTATAAAAAAGGACGTCCCAATGATCCATTAAGCTATCACCCAATTTCATTAACTTGCATAGCATGCAAAGTGATGGAGAGCTGCATTTATAACCAAATATTTCAGTTTTTAAAAAATAATTAATTAATTACTTAAGCACAACATGGATTTTTACGTAACAGGTCAATCTGTTCAAAGCTCACAGAATTTTTTTACAATTGGAATAAAGCTATTGAAAAAGATTTAATAGTTAATACTCTTTATGTTGATTTTAGTAAAACCTTTGACATTGTTTCACATAAAAAATTACTTTCAAAACTCACAGCATATGAAAATTGTGGTGATTTACTAGCGTGGATTGCAGCTTTTTTGCTTAATCGTAGTCAAAAAATTGTCATTCAAAAAAGCGTATCCCATGCTTCCAAAGTTTTTTCTGGAGTCCCCCAAGGCTCCGTTTTAGGCCCTTTACTCTTTTTAATTTTTATAAATGACCTTCCAAACGAATTATCAGATGTCTCGTGCAAACTTTTTGCCGACGATGTCAAACTTTATCAGATCAAACAAAATGATCAAAACAATGAAAAATTGCAAAAAAATTTAGATAAGCTCATTTTTTGGGCAAAAGTATGGCAGTTAAGCGTTGCGCAGTTAAGTATGGCAGTTAAGCGTTGTTAAGTGTAATGTAGTTTATATGGGGTACAAAAGTCCGATGCTTCCTGTTTTTATAGATGGAAATCAATTATAAAATGACCATAAAGTGCGAGAGCTTGGTGTCTATGTTTCCAAAAGTTCAAAACCATCCTTCCACTGCACTTCTACAGCTGAATCGGCTTTTAAAGTGTTAAATATAATTTTGCGCTGCTTTCAGACAAAAAACGTACCCGCCTTATTAACCGCCTATAAAGCATATGTGAGGCCTATTTTAGAATACTGTACTTCAGTCTGGACTCCATATCTTCTAAAAGATATCGACGCATTAGAGAAGGTAAAACGCACATTTACCAAAAGATTATTTTCTAAGTGTGGTCTTAACCGCAACCTTGATTATATTGAACGTTTACGCTTTTTAAATATTAAATCGCTTGAAGAACGTAGGATTCATTTTGACCTAAAACTTCGTTTCTTTATTGTAAACAATTTTAATGATTTAACGTTTTCACAGTTTTTTAGATGTGGAGATTATACCGGTCGAAATCATCACACTCAAAAGTTAAGAATCGAGAAAGCAAAAAAAGAAATATTTTTTCATTTATTTCCTTTAAGAATAGCCCGGTACTGGAATGCTTTACCGCAAAAATAATAAGTGCTCAGTCACTTAAAAGTTTTACAGATCAAATAAAAAGCTTTAATTCTGATAATTTCACCAAATTTGATAGGTGCATGTAAAGTGGCCTTTTTGGCTCTGTGTATCCTTCCCTTTATTTTTTTTATATGTTATTGCATTAAATTTTGTGAATTCTCGTTAAAAGTAACAATAACAAGTATATTTAAAAGACAAGATTTTAGTTTATGTTTTGTAAAAATTTTGTTTCATGTAATTTTTCTTTTCGTTATGACTAACTGATTGATAATCTTGTCTATTACGTGTTTACCTTTTTCTTTCGAATTTTATTGCAATGTATTTGAAGAAAAATAAGGCTTTTTATCTTATCTTTTATCTTATAAGTCAATAATACAAGGTTTACTTCATAAACAGTAACCTAACTTTTATAACGTCGCCGAAAATGTTTTAGAACCAAATTACTAATTTTAGCAATTCAAAATGTTGATTTTTTTAAAGTACTAGAATTTCTGCCAATAATAAAATGTATTTCTTAAGTTTAGCTTTTGTATTTCTATTCTCTAGTCAGCTTTTTCTATGTAAATTTACATAAAAAGTTAATGTTTACTTATTTTGCATAAAACAGGATACGCAAGGCCAGCACTAACTGCGCAACCAAATACTACCTTTAACAATATTAACAAAATAATTAATACTATTGTAGTGCGACTCAGTTAGAACTCGATCCTGCCTTCTGCCACTGCGCCAAAAGTAAAGCTACACAATGATATATCTTTCTAAAAAGTCTACCAATGTCGCGGTACAAATTGTTTTTAATGTAACGTTATTGCTGACACCGCGTGTTTTATTACTCCGTGGCGCTGTTTAATTTTCAAGATTTTAGCGTTAGGAAGAAAATAAAATGACTTTAAGTTTTTAGATGTGCGTATGTAAACTGTGGTCAACACGATTTCATTGGATTTATCAATCTGTGGCGCTCTGGTTAACGTTTTAAACAAAGTTTCCAAAATATGGGTGTATCAATTGGACAAGAAAAAAATTTTTCTCGCTAAATCGAATCTTATAATTTTTTAAAAGAAATAGAAGAGTTACATTATTAAAAAGCGGGCTCTTAAAATTATACTTGAATAACTGAAGTATTTATTTCGAAATGTACCACATTTTTCTTACAGAATTAAAAAAAAGTGTCCGTAGTTTATGCTGATATTTTTTTAAAACTTAATTTAGTTTTGAAAAAAATTCAAAATAAAAAATTTTTAAAAAACGCTGTTTTTTTTTAAATTAACGCAAAGTTTTTAAATTTTTCCCATTTTACAAATTCTTTAAAAAAAGCCATATTTTTTAACAAAATATTAAGAAAAAAACACTAAATATTAAGAAGAACACCAAATACTAAAAAAAATTGGAATATTATGTCTTTAGTAGTTTTATTATATTATTTTCTTATCTCTAAAATTACTTATGTTTGGCTAAAAACAGATTATTCTAAAAGTATTTATTACAAGCTTTAAAATAGTAAAATTTTTATCTTAAAGCTATAGTCTTCCAGGCTGAAATCAAGGGCGTAACCGTTCTCCGCTAGGAAGAAATAAACAATAGCGAGAAAAATTAAAAAAAAGTTTTTAGCAGTTATGTAACCAATTATTATTTAGTTGCGTCATGTGTTTCTCTGCACGTGATATTTTCTCGAAGAACGAGTGGTTACTTTACCACTCATCTATTTTCACCCTGATAGAATTTATCTTTAGTTTAAAAATTTTAATTTCTAATTTTACGTTACGTACAATCAATCGGTGATCGGTGCATTGCATCGATGCATCAATCAGTGCATTCAGAAATTAATATCCCCCATTTGCTCTTAGATATGTTATTCTTAGATAGATTTCCCCTGCCGATAAAAATATGTGCGTTGAAAAAAACCCAAAACAGTCTTCCAATGGCGTTGAAAATACATTTTTTTCCAAATCCCCGTAATCCGCGTGAGCTGGCGGGGTCGCCCATTTATTTACGTTCATTTTATATGAGCGGCGGGCTTCGGCTTCCGAAATTTCGACAACGATAATCGTGCGGGCTCCGGGGCTCTCATGACCGCCGTGTTTGCTTTTTCCCTCGGGATTCGAGGGAGCCGCGCCACTTGTGTCAATTTTGCGGGGAGCTCGTCCGTACGTCACGACACCGTTGTTTAGCTTAGCGGCTTAAGCTAGGAAGCCGACGCTTACGATTCCCGAAACCCGTGATCAGCAGCTAGCGGGCCAATCCTTTCCCAAATAAGCTAATCGTTGATTCCGATCGAAAAATAGCGTTCTAAAAGCGGAGCTCCGGAGCCTTCGGTGTCCCCAGGGAATTTGGAAACTTTTCCAGCCACCGATCCACCGTGGTGCACCCGAAGCGGAGCAATCAAATCCTTCTGGAACTGTTTAGTCCTGGTGGCTTACGTCTGGCTGGTGCATTTTTGGACCGTTTACGCGGCGTTTCGCGCCCTGTTAAGAGGCTGATCGGCGCCTTGAAATGAACTACGGATGAGTGCGACCACACCTGGACTAATTCTTCTTTGCATGGTCGCCCTCACAGGTAAAAAAACTCACACTTTTCAAGGATAAAGTTTTTTGGTCCGTAGTCTAGTGTTGTATATTGATTTATTTGCAGTGATTATAACAAAACATATTTAGGGTCTACTACCATATGTAGGCACTACCTAAACACTAGATTAGCAGCACACATAAGTGTTTCATCTAAAACTGAAAAAAATAGCTCTAAAAACTCACCATTATAATTGATAAACTTCTGGTAACGAGTAGGTTTTTTAGTTGGCCAAAAATTATTCAATTAAAGTGAAATTGTGATAACAGTTTTTTTTGTTTTAAAATTTTTCGATGTATTTTGCATAGATTTCGGCGCATTGCGGTAGTAACAGATGAACAGATGGCAAAGTTCAATCAGTTTGATTTAAGTTTGAAAGCGTCTAAAATTTTAAAATATACATTATATGCATAAATCGTGCTTACATTGGAAAATTGATTAATTTTGTTCCAGAGATAAAACGTATGGGTTCCAAAATTGCCATTTTTATGATAACGGCGCGCAAATTTTAGGAGATCCCGCTTTAAAATTGTGTTACTATATTGGTTCCTTCTAACCCAGTGAATCTTGGTTTCATGCAATATTTTTACTTAAAAAACGTTTTACACTTTTAGAGCAAAGCTAATGCTTCGCAAAAATATCTACTGCAAAGAAAATCAAAAAAATATAAAATAAATGTTAAAAACTTTTTTGTAATTAGTTTAGGCAAGCAACTCTGAGCTTTCATAATTATCCTAGACTACAATCATTAAATATTATTTTATAATAAGTTAAAGATTTTGGACTCATTTTGAAAAATTTCCATGAAGTCAAGAGTAACTGATTTTGAAAAATTGTCATGAAGTTCATTTATGTATATTTGGAATAACTCAAAGATAACTGAATGAAAAAGATTTAGGGTCAATGGAGCCTTGGGAACTTGGAGCTGGAACTTGGAGCCAAAAATAGGGAACTTGGAGCCGTAAGTGGGGAACTTGGAGCCGTAAGTAGGGAACTTGGAGCCAAAAATAAAAATCGCTAAAAATTGTACCTAAGCCTAGGCGAAACCTAAATTTTACCCCAAACCAATTTTTTCTGAAAGGCTCCAAGTTCCCATGGCTCGTGGCTCCGAGTTCCCAAAAATTTTCGATGGCTCTAAGTTCCCTGCTTGTGGCTCTAAAGACCCCGTACCAATGAAAAAACTTCTTAATAATAAATTAAGTTTATTGACGTATAGTTGTTATTTTCTTTAGGCTTAAACTTATACCTATACAATTGGTCTTAAAAAATTCTACTGTACTAGAATTATTTAATGTTTTATTTGTTTACAATAAAAAAATATAAAATAAAAAATAAAAACAAACAAAAAAAACTAAAAAATCCAATTCTCAAACAAACTTTAATCTTTTTTTTTATAGTTAAAACAAATTTTTTTACTGTAAAAACAAACTAAAAATTATGATTTTTATTTTACTTATGTGCTTGCATTAATATAGCACAACTACTGCAGATTTTATAATGTTGATTGCTTAATCATGTTTTATCACTAGAAACAATCCAAGTTAATTATTAGTTCATAAATAAAATCAAGATAAGACGCAAAAAAGTTTGAATCCTGACTTCATTTTTAAAATAATATTTTGCATGCGTCACGTAATTTTCACGCTAAGTTTCATTTTATAATAAACAAAAAAACTGTCAATAAAATATTTATTGCATACATTTAAAACGTGACGTTTCGATCAAATCATCATTAGCATTAAAACAAAAATTACTTATATCGTATAAATTTTTACTCTAAAGAAATATAAAAACGATATCAATATGAAGAAAAATAGATACATTAAAAATATTTATTCAAATCAAAGTTTTTACAAAATATTAACAATATGTTAAATTTCCCTAAGATGTAAAAAGGGAATAATTCAGCCAAATGGCTTTTTTTCTTCAAAATTTCAATTTCAATTTCAATTTTTTTATTTACAATTTTAAATGATTTTCTTCTTTATATTTCATTCATAATTTAAATTTATTCACGATTTTACCAAGTCATTGCGGTGTTCACGGGGCCATGGGAACCTCAACACATGGACGGTTAAAAAAATAAAGGAATTAAAAAAAATTAAAAAAAGGAATTTAGAACAAAAATTTTTAAATAAATTTAAATCAAATACTGCAACAAGTTTGTAATTAATGTTTTGCTTATAAAACTAGCTATAACTTACGATCCCATAAAACATTTGGAAAAAGTAAACTATCATTGAACTCGGCAAAAACTGTATTAGTTAATGCTGTATTTAGTTTTAACTATTCCGAAAATTTTTATTTGATTAATAATTTAAAACTCTCTAATAATATACACAATAGTTCATCAAAAATTATTTTGATATTATAGTTTTTTTAAAGAATATTACAAATAAAATGATACTTGAACCTTAAATTAATTGACTATTTAAAGAGTTATTACTATTTGTATATAGCGCTAATGTTAAAATCGACCAAATAATAACCGCATTTTTTATTGTTTAAATTACTAATATAATTAAAAATTTAACACTTAAATTTTTACTTTTGCTATTTTAAATAATCTCGGAGCAAGATTTTTTGGTTTAGCTGATGAAATTTGTGGTGAAGTGCTGAAGTTGCTTAGAGTTAACTTTAAAATATATAAATAAAACTCAGCACTCAAAGACAAAATTTGACACTTCTTACAAAAAAATTACTCTTCAAATTGTCTAAAAAATCCAGAGTTGAAACTTAACTGCCAATTAAGTAAAAAAAACTTTAAATATACAAAGTAAAAAAAAACCTCGTTTTTTTGTTGACTTTAATTTTAGCACTATATAAAATTAATCATAACTCTAGAAATCATAAATTAAACTTTACAATTTAACTATCATTTTATTTGTTATATTTTTTAGAAAATAATAAAATCAAAATAATTTTTGATGAACTATTGTGTGAATTATTAAAAAGTTTTAACTTATTAATCAAATCAAAAATTTTAAAATAGTTAAAACTAAATACACCACTAGATTTTAAAGTATTTGACGAGTAAAATGATAGTTTAATTTTTAAAATTGCTTAATAAGTTCGTGAGTTATGACTGGTTTTATAAGCAAAACATTAATTACAAACTTTTTTTGCAGTATTTGTTTTCAATTTCTTTAAAGAAATTTTTTTTTAAATTCCTGTTTTTTTTATTTTTAAAATTATTTATTTTTTAACCGTCCATGTGTTAAGTTTCACATGGCCCCCTGAACACCGCAATGACTTAAATAAATTGTGAATAGGATATAATTTTGTTAATGTTTTATTGGTGTGATAATGACTGTTTTGTAATAATCGAAACGTCACATTTTAAATGTATTCAATAAATGCTTTATCGACAGTTCTTTTGTTCATTATAAGATATCGCCTTCCGTCAACACAAAGATTCATTGGTTTTCAAAATAAAAAGATTTTTTATAAGTTTTGTTTTCATGTGTGACGTGATATTTTGCTGTGCATTACCTTGAAAAGCATGTGCACATTTTTGTATAACTATAATTTTTGAGCTTTATTTATATAGTAAAAAAATTTGAATACCTTTGAGACGGAATTCAATCAGTAAACGCAGTTTTTTAGTAGTACATACATTAGTCGAACTAAATCTGTAAACGTTCTTTGAGCTGTGTTTTGTGTTGGAAAACGCTCCAATAATTTCAAGCAGTAATTAAGTTATTATTAGCTACTTAAGTCTTAGTGTACTGGGTCAGCGAATTTGGTGTTTTATTGAGCTATGCTTTTTAAAAACAGTTCGATAATGTTAAGCTGTAATTCGTTAATATACGCTGTTTTTTAAAGTTTCCCATAGTATCTCAAATCAGCAAAATTGGTGTGTCATTAAGCTAAATTTTGTGTTGTAAAGATGTTTCAATGTTTATAAGCTGCAATTTATGTCTTATACGCTTTTTATTTTGGTGTTTCCTAGATTTTCAAATTAGTAACAGTACAATTCATTGAGCTATGTTTTGTATTGTAAAAATAGTTTGATAATTTTAAGCTGTAATTTGTTAATATACGCTTTTTAGTGTTTCTGATAGTATTTCTGGTCAGCAGAACTGATTCAGTAAAAGTTTTTTAAGCAATGAAAAAGCTCAAATATTTTCAAGCTGTAATTTCCTATTATACGGAGTTGAATAATTCTCAAAACTAAATCAGTAACGTTCTTTTGAGCTGTCTTTTGTAATGTAAAAGATTTAAATAATTCCAAACTGTAATCTGTTACTATACACTGTTTTTTTAGTGTTTCCTAGTATCAAAAATCAAAAACGCTGTTTTTTAGACTTTCCTAGTATCCTTGGATCAGAACGAAAATTTCAGTAACGTTCTTTTAAGCCGTGTTTTGTATTCTAAAAAAGTTTAAGAATTCGAAGCTATAATTTGTTACTGTACACCGTTTTTAGCATTTCCTAATATCTAGGGTCAGCAAAACAGGTTCAGAATCGTTTTTTTAAGCTGTGTTTTGTATTATAAAAAGTTATATAATCCTAACCTGTAATTTAATACTATACGCTATTTTTTTAGTGTTTCCTAGTATCTCGAGTCACCAGAATTAATTCAGTAAATTTTCTTTTAAGCTGTGTTTTGCATTTTAGAAAAAGTTTAATAATTCGAAGCTATAATTTGTTAGTGTACACCGTTTTTAGCATTTCATAGTATCTAGGGTCAGCAAAACAGGTTCAGAATCGTTTTTTAAGCTGTGTTTTGTATTATAAAAAAGTTATATAATCCTAAGCTGTAATTTAATACTATACGCTATTTTTTAGTGTTTCCGTTATCTCGGGTCACCAGAACTAATTCAGTAAATGTTCTTTTAAGCTGTGTTTTGTATTGTAAAAAACAGTTAAATAATTCCATACTGTAATTTGTTACTATACGCTATTTTTTTAGTGTTTCCTAGTATCTCGAGTCAGCAGAACTAATTCAGTAAATGGTTTTTTAAGTTGTGTTTTGTATTGTAAATAAAGTTAAATAATTCCAAGCTGTAATCTGTTCCTATACGCTATTTTTTTAGTGTTTCCTAGTATCACGAGTCAGCAGAACTAACCCAGTAATTGTTCTTTTAAGCCATTTTTTAAAGCTGTAATTTGTTAATATACGCTGTTTTTTTAGTTTTTCCTATATTATTTCAAATCAGCAAAATTGGTGTGTCATTGAGCTATTTTTTGTGTTGTAAAGATGTTTCAATGATTATAAGCTGCAATTTATTTCTTATACGCTATTTTTTGGTGTTTCATAGATTTTCCAATTAGTAACATTACAATCCATTGAGCTATGTTTTGTATTGTAAAAATAGTTTAATAATTTTAAGCTGTAATTTGTTGATATACGCTTTTTTTAGTGTTTCTGATAGTATTTTTGGTCAGCAAAACTGATTCAGTAAATGTTTTTTTAAGCAATGATTTGTATTGTAAAAAGCTCAAATATTTCCAAGTTGTCACTACACACCATTTTTAGTGTTTCCTAGTATCTAGGTTCAGCAGAAAAAGTTCAGTAACGTTTTGTTAAGCTGTGTTTTGTATTGTAAAAAAGTTAAATAATTCCATGCTGTAATTTGTTACTTACTATACGCTATTTTTTAGTGTTTCCTAATATCTCGGGTCAGCAGAACTAACCCAGTAAATGTTCTTTAAGCCATAATTTTTAGCTGCAACTTGTTTATGTTACGCTGTTTCTTAATTTTTCCTAGTACCTCGGGTCAGCACAATATGTTCAGTAAATGTTATTTAAAGCCATTACGTTTAAGCTGTAATTTGTTAATATAGACTAGATCGGAATAAGCGTCTTTTACTGTACGAGAGAGGGTACAAAAAGAAAAAAATAAAATTTGAAAAAATCTTAGCTTTCTTAGTTTCTTAAGTTTAAACCTATACTTCATAAAAATTGCTACACGATGATATGTTTCACTACGTTGAAGTGCTGTAATATATCAGTTTGTGCTAAATAAATTTTTGTTTTTTAATTAAACGTCACAATAGTTTAAAATCACCACTAAAATAGTATTATACTGAACAGTGATTTCGAATTAGTAAAAATAAAGATAAAATTTGTGCTTTTAAACTTATTTTAAACCTACATAGTTTTTTTTAATGTTTTGCTTATAAAACTATTCAAAATTTAAACATTAATTTTAAAAAGTCCATTCCAAACTTTTAAATTAAGCATTTTCTGTAATTGAAACATTAAAAAACTGGAAAACAAGCGCGCCAGCAGCGCCGTACCTACGAAGCGGCAAAGAACTAAAAATCCCCAGAAACTGCTTTTGCTTTTGCAATATTTAAAAAGTATTTAAAAAATTTTGAAGAGAAAGGGTCGAGATTTTAAACCAATGAATATTTGAAATATTTTAAACCGTAAAATGTACTAGTCGCTCGCTGTTTCTTAATTTTCCTTCTATATATGATTGGCGCTAGTAGTTTTCTACCCTCTTCCTAACACTAAAAAACCCTTATTCAGAACTAGTCTATTATGTTATTTCTTAGTGTTTCCTAGTATCTCGGGTCAGTAGAATTAATTCAGTAACAGTTTTTTTAAGGCATTGTTTTTAAGATTTTCTAATTTGTTAATTTTATGCTATTTTTAGTGTTTCTTAGTATCTTGGGTGAACAGAACTAATTCAGTAAAAGGCATTGTTTTTAAGCTCTAATTGGTTAATATTATGCTATTTTTTAGTGTTTCCTAGTATCTCTGTGAGCAGAAATAATTCAGTAAAAGGCATTGTTTTTAAGCTCTAATTTGTTAATATTATGCTATTTTTTAGTGTTTCCTAGTATCTCGGGTCAGCAGAACTGGTTCGGTTGCGCGGGCTGCTGCGGCTACGTGGCGGGCGCGGCGGGCTGGGCGTGCTGCCGCGTGCGTGGTGCACTCTACTCCGCCTGTTTCAACAATACGGACTGCACAGTGCTCAACAGCCAGTGCATACTCGGCTGCTGCCAGTGCCCTTTCCCTTTTTTCAGGCAAAACGCCTGCCAACAGTGCGAACTCAGTAGGTTATGATTTTTAACTTGCATTTTCGCGCAAATATTTTTAATTTTATGGTTATATTTTTTGGTTAAATTTGCCCCTGCTTGCGACCTAAATGTTGGATTAGATTTAAAACTAAGCACAATTGAATTTGTAGGAGCAAACAAATTTTTTTACTTAGATATAGAGAAATTATTGTTGGAATATGATATATATCGTCTGAGTTTTTGTGAGTTTTGTCTATAATAATATTGAAAAGACTTAGGAGTTGCATTAAAATTAACACTGCGATACAGTTAAGTCTGTCGGAGCAAACAAAACAAGATATATAGAAATAATATTTGAAATATCGATATATATCGTCTGAATTTATGTGAGTTTTGTGTATAATAATATAATAATATTGGTATTAAAATTAGTTAGTTCCGCGCGTGTTGGGCACGCACTGTACAACCTGACGGCTAAGTGGGCCCAAGACGTGTTCCGTGATTTTAACGAAAATTTTTTAATTATCTTAAAATTTTGCATAATTTAGTTCCGCGCGTGCTAGGTGCGCAGTGTGCAAGGACCGCTAGGAATTTTTTAATTATCTTAAAGTTTTGCATAATTTAGTTCCGCGCGTGCTAGGCGCGCAGTGTACAACACGGCTGAGAATATTTTAATTACCTTAAAAATTTGCATAATTTAGTTCCGCGCGTGCTAGGCGCGCAGTGTACAACACGGCTGAGAATATTTTAATTACCTTAAAAATTTGCATAATTTAGTTCCGCGCGTGCTAGGCGCGCAGTGTACAACGACGGCTTAGAATATTTTAATTACCTTAAAAATTTGCATAATTTAGTTCCGCGCGTGCTAGGCGCGCAGTGTACAACACGGCTGAGAATATTTTAATTACCTTAAAAATTTGCATAATTTAGTTCCGCGCGTGCTAGGCGCGCAGTGTACAACACGGCTGAGAATATTTTAATTACCTTAAAAATTTGCATAATTTAGTTCCGCGCGTGCTAGGCGCGCAGTGTACAACGACGGCTTAGAATATTTTAATTACCTTAAAAATTTGAATAATTTAGTTCCGCGCGTGCTAGGCGCGCAGTGTACAACACGGCTGAGAATATTTTAATTACCTTAAAAATTTGCATAATTTAGTTCCGCGCGTGCTAGGCGCGCAGTGTACAACGACGGCTGAGAATATTTTAATTACCTTAAAAATTTGCATAATTTAGTTCCGCGCGTGCTAGGCGCGCAGTGTACAACGACATAGAGATATTTAACCCTAAATTTTAATAGCCGCGCGCGGCCTCCCCCCCCACCATAAAGACGGCTTAGAATATTTTAATTATCTTAAAAATTTGTATAATTTAGTTCCGCGCGTGCTAGGCGCGCAGTGAAAATACAACGGGGGCAGAAAAATTTAATACCCTAACCCCCCCAACACCGAAAACACCCAAATTTGCATAATTTAGTTCCGCGCGTACTAGGCTTAGAATATTTTAATTACCTTAAAAATTTGCATAATTTAGTTCCGCGCGTGCTAGGCGCGCAGTGTACAACGACGGCTTAGAATATTTTAATTACCTTAAAAATTTGCATAATTTAGTTCCGCGCGTGCTAGGCGCGCAGTGTACAACGACGGCTGAGAATATTTTAATTACCTTAAAAATTTGCAAGCCCAAAACACCCCCCCCCCCCTAAGCTTGTGATGAAATCATTATCAGTTCACTTACTACAAGACACATATATCCAACTATAAAAATCAAACAATTTTTTAAAGTTTTCATAGATTCTTTTGGTGTTGCCGCTGTAGCCTAAAAATAGCGGTATTTTTGTTATAAATACAATAATCACAGCTAATAAAAACTTTACTAGACCAGAGGAGCTCATGAAGTAAACATAATGTTTAAAATTTAAAATTGCATTTGTTTTGTATAATTTAAATTAATCATCAAAAATGTATAGTACATCATAAATCGTGCAACTTTTGTTTAAAAAGGCGACAGCCTAAAATATTATAAAGACAGCCTAAAATATTATAAAGATATTAACAGACTAGTTCTGAATAAGGGTTTTTTTTAGTGCAGGAAGAGGGTACAATACCTACTAGCGCCAATCATATGTGGGGACAATATATTTAAAGCTAATATATAATCAACGTAAAAAGTGAACCACAACAATGAGAGAAGCAAATATTTTACTAAATTTTCCATAGAGATTTTAACTTTTTGGCAAGATGCAAAAGCTCTTGCTCTTTATGCATAAGCTCTTTATGATGCGATCTGTACTAAGTGGGAATTCTATGTGGAGCCCGTTAGATTGTAGTCACTCTTATGACTGACCACATTGACCATAGTGAATGTAAGTCCGATTGTGTATATTGCTAGATTTACCTTCTTACTGGGCACAATTAAATACAAAAAAGTAAACTAATAATACCATAGAAGTCTCTGATATAATACCACCATCAGACAACAAAAGCCCTGATACTAAGACTAAGTTTAAGACATAATTCAGGCAAAAAAAAGACGAAAGTTAAAGAGGTCCCTAAAGTTACCAAAAAGCCACCTGTTCCATTTTAAACTATCACTGAATTAATAAAAGGTCATTTAACGTTTAAAAGCACATTTTACGTCTCTGTGGCTACTTCTAACAGTACTGACCCTGTTGGTAACTTTTTGTGTTAAATTTTTATTGTTTTTGTAAAAACTTTACCTCTGCCCTCAATAGACTAGTTCTGAATAAGGGTTCTTGACTGTACAAGAAAAGGTACAAAAAAAAATTTGAAAAAATTTTAATTTTTTTTGTTTCTTTAGTTTAAACTTATACTGAATATTTTCTACAGAATTATATGTTTCAACATTTTAAAGTGCTTTAATATGTCAGTTTATGCTAAATAAATTGTGGTTTTTTGATTAAACATCACAATAATTAGAAATCATCATTATTTTGTAAACTATAATTAAACTAAAGTAAACTATAGTATTTTCATAAATTTTTGTAAATTTCGTAAATTATAGTGTTTTCGTAAATTTTTGTAAATTTTGTAAATTTCAAATTACCAAAAATAATACTGAAATTTGTGTTTTTAAATTAATTTGAAACCTACCTATGTTTTTTTAATTTTTTGATTGTAAAACTATTCAAAATTTAAAAATTAATTTTAAAAAGTACATTCCAAACTTTTAAATAGAAGCATTTTCTGTAAATGAAATATTAAAAAAATGGATACCAAGCACGCCAACAGCGCCATACCTAAGAAGCGACAAAAAACTAAAAAGCCCCACAAAATGCCATTGCTTTTCTAATATTAAAAAGTATTTAAGAAATTTTGAAGGGAAGGGGTCTAGATTTTGAACCAATAAATATTTGAAATATTTGAAACTGTAAAATGTATTAGTAGCTGACGGTTTCTCAATTTCTCCCCTACATATTATTGTCGCTAGTTGTCATGGTTGTTTTCAAATTCAATCATTTGTAAGTTGAACGTCCTAGTGCACAACTAGACATTTGCTTGGGTTTTACTCTTGCTAAGTGATTTTGATTTTTTTTTAAAATTTTGTGATGTAAAAAAATTTAAGCTGATTCCTTGTTCTTATTTTGGCATTTTTAAATTTATTGCTAAACTCACACTAGTATTTATAAAAAATTGGTCAGCGTCTATTCAAACTGGGTCCGTTTGTTTTGGTGGCAAAAACTGCGGAATCACTCCACTTTTTTAACCAATTTAATATTTTTATAAACACCAAAAGACACCAAACGGGAAATTTTAAAACAAAAAAAAGTATGAACTGTTTCTATTTAATTTTAAAAAAGTTTTCGCATAAGGTTTTTGTAATAATAATACTACTAAAAATGTTTAAACAAATTTTTGCTGAAAACTCGAATTTTTGCGACACCAGCCGTTTTCTGATATTTCTCAAGCGCACCATTTTTTCTGCTTAACAGTGTTACTATTTCGCAATGCACATTGCCACTTTTCTACCACTTTTGCAAGTAAATGCGCTGCACAAAAAAATTGCGTATTGACTGCAACAAAAATCTCTGCGCAACAAATCAATGAGTGGTATACGCACAGAAAGTCCTGTGAGTAAAAAATGTAGCATTTTTTCTTGCATAGTTTTATTCAAAAACTTAGTGTATAATAAATAAATTGTTGCCTTATATTATGTTTTTAAGATATATAATATAAATTAAGAGGATATAATAAAGTAGTGTAAAATCACAAAAATCATTACATTGAAAATCTTATGCATGCGGCGCTATTTTTATAATTTTTGGCTAATATTAATCATTTGATTAAAATTACTAAAACTATCAACTCGATTATAGCTGTCTGTACTTAAAATATAATCTCTTACCATTTATAAATTTTAAAAAAATAATAATAAATGTTTTAAATGCTTTAAAAATGCTCTAACAATTTAAAACAAAAAGGTGCGTTTTAACTAGTGTTGAAAAAAATAATGATTTTTGATTATTTTAAGTAAAAGTAAATAAAAAAATTTTAATTTAAGTAAAGTAAAACACCAAGTAATTTGTGATTTTTAATTTAAGTTAAATTAAAATAAAAGTAACGTTCAAAATTTTAGTTAGATAAAGTAAAAGTAAAAGTAGGACCTGTTTTTAAGTAAAAGTAAAAATACAAATATCAAAAAGTAATTTTAAAACGGAAAACACCGGTTTTTGGAGTTCCACATCTTCATTCCAAAATTTGTTTTCTAATTTTTTGTATAAATTTTCGTTTTAGTATGTTTTTTGGTTTTAATACATGGTGTTTAGCGTTTTATGGCTTAAACAGCTTTTCTGCCACTCATTTTACAACGAGCCCAAAGGGAATTTACTGGTTGAAATAACTTAATAAACTGTTACTTAATAAAATTTAAGTATTTGCAGAAAAAAACAAGTAAGAGTAAAAATAAAAGTAATTTAAATTTCAAAAAGCGAGTAAGAGTAAAAGTAAAAATAAGTAAAATTTAAATGTCAAGTAAAAGTAAAAGTAATCCTTACTTTTATTAGTTTATAAAAGTAAAAGTAACGTTTTGCAACACTAAAGTATACATTAAATAAGAAAAGTGTTTTTTCCAGGCTTTTTCCTCAGTATAGTAGAAATATTTTTATTTATCTACGTTTCAAAACAACAGCGTGTTTCTTCGTCAGCGTAAAACTTAAAATATACTTTACCGATTATGTTACTTATTATTTTATTTTATTTTGTTACCGCTTAATTAAACAACAAGTTTTCAGCTGATAAATATATATATTTTTTATGAAAAAAAATGTTTGCTACAATGTTTTTATGTTTTTATATGTGTTTGCTACCATTGTGGATTTTTTGTAAAAGAGGCATTGAACACATATATTTATTGCTAAAGGAAATATCCATGCACAAATTAAAACCCCAATAACAACAATGATAATAAACAAAACTATAGACATAATTTTTCCAATGATATTACCAGGAAGTAGACCATTAAGGAAACTTAAATCAAATTGAGTTTTTCAATTTTTATTAGTATGGGTAATAATATTGGAAACTATATTTTTGCTAACTGTATTAATATATACTAATTGACCAGATATATTAAAATTTGAAGTTCCAGCAGGACACAAAAAAGTGTAAATCTTTGTTGCAGCTAATAGTATTTAAACAGTATGATTTATCTTTTAATCCCACTGCAAGACCTCTTTGAACACATGTTTCAGAAATCTTTATCAAAGATAATTTTGAGCATGATTTAAATCCTAAAACAGGCTTGCTTATAGTTAATAGCATTTTTAAACTTAATAAAAGCGTTTTTAGTTTTCCTTGATGGAACAAAATTGTTCCAATTTTGTGTTTAAATGTATTCCTATGGTATTTAATTGGATAGAGTTGGCTAATTGATTTAGTTACTGTATTTCCAGTTGACAGTTTTATATCGACTTGTCAAATTTCTTTATCACAGCTTTTATGTATTAAGACTACACGACCCAATTTCCAAGCTCCTCTTGGAATTTTTGGTTCTTTTACTAATGCTATATCACCAAGATTTGGTTTTTCTGTAGTTGAGTGTCTGCTTTGATTGTGATGCCATCCTAAAGATTCATGTAAAACAGGAAGATATTCTTCTTTAAATAGGTTCCATACCTTCTCAATTGTTAATTGAGACTTAAACCACATGTCTTTGAGTTTATCTGCAGAATCTTTGTTTGGTTTATATTCCAGATCAGATTGATTATCAGGATCATCACAAGGAGGTAACCATTTTGAACCATTTGATTGGATCTTGGTTGAAGCAGTAGAATATCTACAGGCCAAAGAACCGGTGAACTTGGTACATCATGTCGATATGTCAATGGTCTGCAGTTTACTGCCTCTGCCTCAGCTAATACAGTGATAAATTCATCATATTGCAATAATTTTTGACCTATGGCTTTTCGAAATGTGTTTTTTGCATTTCCAACCAAACGTTCATAAAATCCCCCACACCAAGGAGCATATGGCGTTATAAACTTTCATTTAATTCGTTCTGATGCAGCATAGTTAACAACTTCATTGGATTAAATTGATTCATTCCAAAATTTTGTCATTGCATTGTTGGCTAAAAGTCATCTAAAAGTTGATGCCTGGTCTGACACAACAATTTTTGGCACTCCCCTTTTAGTAGCAAAACGACGAAACGCGTTTAAAAATGATTCAATGCTAACGTTCAGCACTACTTCCAAATGAACCGCGCGCACTACGGCACAGGTGATTAGTAAAACCCAACTTTTAATAATTTTTGTGGCCTGTTTGATTTTTATTGGACCAAAATAGTCCAATCCAATGTTCTCAAAAGTACGAGCTTCAGAAATTGGAAATAACGGTATATTCGCTATATTTGGCATTTTAAATGGGCCACTTAGGTGTTTTTTGCAAAAAACATTTTAAATTTTTTGCATTTTAAATGGTACATTGGGATAGAACTTGACGAACCGCCTTTTTGCCTTGGGGTATCCAATACTTTAAGCGTATTTGAGCCAACGTGTGTTGTGTGCTGGAATGATTAAACCATTTGTGCACATTTTCAATGATCAAATTAGTGAATTTATCATTTTTTGGCATAAGGATTGGAGGATATGTCACCAGTACTGATTCCTTAAGTCTGCCAAAACAGCGCAGTGTATTATTTTTGTCGACTTGTACTCCTAATTGTTTTATTAAACATTGTGGAAATTTAGTTTTTCTTTGAATTAACTGAATCCAAAGCAGCTCTGCTGTCTCCATTTCTTTTCCAGAAATAAATCCTTTGCTCTTAAATTTGTTTTTGCACATTTTGATAATAATGTTACATTTTTGAGAGGTCATAGTTGTAAGTAGCAACAAAAATCGAAACAAAAATACTGTTGAACACAACAGTTTGTTAAGACTTGAAAAGCGGGTGATTTCTATGCCTTCTTGAAGATTTATTTTTTGGGTTTCAGAATCAGAATTTGTTAGTGCCAATATTTGTATCAGATTAGAAGGCCGTTTCTTCTCTTCAGATTCTATTTGTTTTAATAAGTCTGGAGTTAAGTCAGGCAATGACCAATTTTGGCAATTTGTTTTGGTATTTTTTAGAAATTTAGGTCCAGACCACCACAATTTCCAGTCTGGATCTTTCATATTAAGTCCTCTTGAAGCCAAATCTGCTGGGTTTTGTGTCTGAAGGTACATAACAAAATGTCATTGTCATGTTCTTGATGGTATCTAGTCTATTTGCAATGAAGGTCTTGGAATTTTTGGCATTTCAAATCCAATGTAGAATGATTTGACTGTCAGTCCAAACCTTCGTGGTTGATATTGCAAGTTGTAGCTCTTTGCGTACAAAATCTACTGTCTTGGATCCAATTCAAACTCCAGGTAGTTCCAAACGAGGCAGTGTTATATTTTCTTTTGGAGCTACTCTTGTTTTGGAAAAAAGTAGGAATACGGCTGTATTTTTGTTTGAACAAAAAACTAAATATACTACACAAGCGTAAGCTTTAGCTGATGCGTCATAAAAGGAATGAAGTTCCATTTTGAAGGTTTTATCTTTGATTTTTAACACCTAGATAACGTGGTATTTTTACCTCAGTTACTACTTTTGTGATGAACACAGCAATTTCTTTCAATTTGTAAGTTAGTTCAAGAGGAAGCTCTGTATCCCAGGTAAAGTGAAGGAAGCTCCATAACTCTTAAATAAACAATTTCCCAATCAAAGTAACTGGTGATAATAGTCCCAGAGGATCAAATAAACTTGCGACACCACTGGAGACTGTTCTTCTTGTGACAGAACCTTGTAAAGCTAAGTTTGACGTTGTCAATTCAATTGTGTCTTTTTCTAAATTCCATTTAAGACCTAGAATCTTTTGCATAGCTCCAGATGCGCACTCTGCTTTGTCCAAAGATTGCATAAATTCTTTAAAGTTGGATGCAAATTCTCTTAAATTGGCACCCATGCGTGCAAAAAGTTTTCATTTCTTTGTAGATTTCCAAACTGGTATTAGCGTTTTGTGCGCCATAAAGAATGTTATCAACATAGGTATTGTTTGGCAAATCTTTAGCTAATTGTGTAATACAAGAAGAAATGGTGAACATATTAATCCAAATGGTACATGACAAAAGCGATACGCTTGGATATTCCCCATCCAATCCAAATTATCTTTCTAGTTGGAATTATCTTTCTACCACAAAAATATAGTAAAATCTTGATCAGTAGTATTAAGACCGATTTGAAAAAAGGCGTTTTCAAGGTCACTTGAAATCCCGATCTCATGCAGCCAAAATCGTAAGATTGTGCTTGATAAATCAGGAAGAATTACTGGGCCTCTTAGAAGACAACCATTATAACTTTTGTAAGTTTGTTGATGTGAGCTTGCATCATATACAATTCTTACTTTTGTGGTAGCCTTAGAAGGTGTGATAACCGGATGATGAGGCAGGTAATGCACCTTTTCACCAGGCATGTCTTTAGTGGAACCTTTTAAATTACACATTTCAGCAGCTGATCGGTGATAATTGTTGAGTATTTTTTCAACAAATTTTTATTTTCTTGAAGTCGTAAACACAATCCCTTAAATCTAGCCATTATCGCTAGATTAGCGAGCAAGATTTACTATTTATAAGTTTACAGTAAGATTTTGCGGTTTAATACCATTAAGCTGTATGTAATTCGCATGTTTTAAAATGAAACCATGTGTGTTTTTTTATTGGTTGCCTCGATGGTTGTAAAAAGAATCTTAGTTTTGCGCTTTGGTTTTTAATTGTTTTGTAAAGTGTTCCCTTATTTAATATAATTGTGTTAGTCATAATAAATCATTTATTAGGACCGCATCGACTGCATAATAATTTATAAAAACAAAAACCAACATTGCAGAGATAGTAATTTTTTCTTTACAGCCATAGAGAAATTGAAATTGTCTTCCAAATTCGGATTGTTATTGGAAAAGGGAAAACTAACAAAGTAACGCCCATTTTGGTATTGAAGTGTTTCATCAAAGTATTTTTGAGCTGTTTCGTCATCGCGCAATAATTTTTGATTTTTAATACCAATGGAGTCAAGAGACCACAAAAATTCTATGTCGTTTAGCTGAGTGTTAAGTTCAATACTAAGTTCGTCATCAGATGGACTTTTAAACCCATTTAACAGCGCTGTAGCGGATGAAAGATTTTTTTATTTTCATATTGTTGTCAGAAGTAATAAGTTTGTTTTCTGAACTTCTTCCACCTCCGATCAGTGTTCCCAACAATGTTTTGGGTGTTCTAACGCATTTGTCAAATGCGGAAAGGTATTTACCTTTGTGTCAGAATTTAGGTATTTACCTTTACGGAAAGAAGTCACCACTTTGTGTAAGAAATTTCCAAAAAAACAGTTCTTGAGTGCACTTTCTGTGGCTCATGAGTTCCAAATGTATTCATGGAAAGTGTGTCTTTAATGAACGAATTTAGCTTTAAACTGTTTGTGACAGATTCTTTAATAAAACTTTTTGTAAGCCAGTATCAAACAAAACGATCACCTTGTTTTTCGTCTTTGTTTGTGAATTAAATACAAAAACATGCGCTAAAGACAACCAACAACTATTTTTTGTTTCAGCATTAAATGAGGTGTTGCTTTGTTGTGACTCAGTTTTATTTTGCGGCATAGCTAACCGCTCCGATACGTTTTTATTGTGTAAATCAGTTGAAACAATCAAAACAATACCGTTTGTGTCAGTCAAACATTTGTCATGCTTTTGCGTGACAGATGTTTTTGTAGTAAATGCCTGCGTAAATTTGCTGACACCTGTGCGACACCTTTTGTGTTAGTTGTATTTTCTGCTTGTAATTTAATAATGGGTGCATTTGTGATTGGCATACTGTTGTTGTTGTTTTTTGCTTTTACACTTCAAACTTCAAACTATAACACTCCAAACTTTGGACTGTGATACAATTCGTTGCTGTTTTTGCAGTCCCTTTTGTATTTACAAAGTTTTTGCTTTTGTTTTTGTTTTGTTTTGCATTTTTGAAAAATTTACATTATTTTTGTAACTGCTTTTGTTTTTGTTTTGTATTTGTGTAGTTTTAGTTTTCTTGTCGTTTTGGTAACTTGTCGTTGCACAGAGAACTATGGTGTCCAGATTTCTCACAAAAATTACAACACTTTTTAGAGTAACACTCTGGCTTAGCGTGTCCTGGTAAAAAACAATTAAAACACAAATTTTTGTAACAAGCAATTGCATGTCTTGCCTGCACTGTTGTATATCGTGAGCAATTTTTGCTGTCATGAGACAAATTATCACAATAAATACATATTACAGACATATTCTGCGCGCTCTTATTTCTAATATTGCTACCCTGTGCACTTAAACCTTTGTTACCTGCTACAAACGTAGAGTAGTTCTCGCTACCTTGCGCGGACACATTCCTTGCGCTTTATGGCTTACCAGTAACCTTAGTGCCACACATGAGCTCGACACGTTCTTTTATTATTGCATTATGTCTGAGCGCTTTACACAAGCTAGATACATCCCACATTTTCTCAAAAGGCCCCAAAAGCTCAATTTCAGATAATATATCTTCAGGCACATTTTTTAACAATATGTGCAAAATTGCCTTTTCTTTAGTTTCTTTACCATTTGCTTCCAATTTTCAAAGCAGTTTTTCTCATTGATCAACCCCGCTTTGCAGTTTTTTAGCATTGAATCTGCAAAGCATTGATTGCGCTGAATGTAGTTCGGAATAGAGTGCGTCCATGATGATTTCTCGGTTTCAAAATCGATTTTGCAGGATCTTTAAGGCGATTGAATAATTATGCCCTTCTAGAGAAAAATCATCTAAGGCGTCAAAAGCTGGACCTCTCATATACTGCTTCCAACGGTGAGATTGAAAAAGTCAAGAAATATATTAAATTGTAAGGCGTTTCCATCCCACTCAATTGGACGAATTGTTGGTAATTTTACTCCCGCTACTTCAGGCAATGAAGAGGCCGCTGCTGGTAAAACATAACCCAAAATTTGATTAGTTTTGGCTGGATGAGATTCGCAATTGGTTGTCAAATGGTCAGTTGCCGCTGGTCGTTCATGGTTGGAACCATCAACTGAACACTCCATGGACTTGGAATTTGCAAACCAGCTGGGTAAGTCGTAAGTAAATGGAGATGAGTGGCTATTTCATTTTGTAGAGCCTCATAATAAATAAGTTTATCCTCATCATTAGAAAGGACAGTCAAAAAACCTTCTCTTTCAGCATTTCCTTGTCCCCATTCACCAAAAAGTTTATCTTCTTGAGTAAGCTCTTCTGCCGAAAGTTTAGAAAGCAAGTCACTCCACTGATTAACCAGCTCTTTAAGGTAGAACGATACAGTTGCAAAAATTTTACCAATTTTTCCAAAACATGTACTCGGGCGTTTTCGGAAGTCTTGATGACAAATCCGACCTTTGTTTTTCAATTCGACCCCCAAGGGGCACTAGGGGGGTTGCGGCCCCCTCCCTTGGGGGGCATTCTGAATATATAGCGGTTTTACCTCAAAACCACCTCAAAACATGTACTCGGGGTTGAATACAGTATTGAATAATAAACACAACAGTCCCACCATGAAACAAAGTTCTTCTCAAATTAAATGCATTTTTTTCGCATTATTTTTGAAACTGAAAATACTATATACAAATAAAACATCTATTTGAATAATTTTCGTGGTCTTTTTGTATTTAATTAAGCATCACAAAATGTTTGCTTTTTCTGAATAACCAAAAAAATTTACATATGAGAAACCTTAGTTACGCTTAATATAGCTCTAAATAATGGTCAAAAATTAATAAAAATACTCAAAATTGTTTTAATATGGTTGTTTAATCTTCGGTTTCCGAAAAAATTTGGTAAAAATCATTGGTTTCATAACAAAATCTGATTTCGCGGCGGGACCGCGGACCCAAATTTTTGTAATGCTAGGTAGGTCCATTAAAAAGTCAAAAATTAAAAAAAAAATTTTTGAGGTGTAAAATATTGCTCAGGGGGACTCAAACCTAGAGCTCCAGGATTCCTAGTTTGACGCTCTAACCACTCTCTACTGCTCTGTCTGATATTCTTGCTTAAAAGAGCGTTTTAAACAAACTTTTCTAAATGTAGTTTCCCAACGTCAAATCAAAAAATATAAATGAAAATTTAGTCATTAAATAGAAATTAGTTTGTTCCCAACTTTTAACACAGCAGTTGGACCATAATTCTGAGCCAGTTTTTAAGTTTTTAACAAAATTTTACATTCACTTATTTTTATTTTTTATTTCAAAAATTTTAGCAAAACAACGAAATTAAAAATACTTCAATAGTAGGGATTTTGCTGAAAATTTTTGTGGGCATGCACATTTGGTGTATCTAACTTGAGTTAAATTTTTATTACCTAATATTAACTCTGGTTCTGTTAAATTGGGGAAAACTGTTTTAAAATGCCTTTTTTCAACGAAGTATATCTCGGCGCGGAACAGTCCAACAAATTGGTTAAGGATACCGAACTGACTGGAAAAAAATACCCTTTCTCCCAACATATAGTTTGCTTCTGTCCGTCACGTACGGCACGAGTTATACACAAAAACCGACAGGATATCCTAACTGTATCGTTCCACCTTAAGAGTTTTTAGCTGGTTGCTAGCTGAGCGGACATGGTAAACCAATTCTTGTAGGTAGTGATAAAAGTAGTCCGGGATTTTTTATCTAGTCTAGTCTAGTCTAATACTAGTTTCCCCAAACGTTAACTAGTACTAGTTAAAGGCTAGTCCTAGTTAAAATTTTGCGTAGTCCTAGTCCTAGACCTAGTACTAGTTTGTTTTTGATTTGTTAATTAGTCTCGCAGAAATCTTAGCTAGTCCTAAACTAGTCTATTTAGTTTTTTAACAAAACGTGCCTTATTTATTGTGTTAAACTCAAAAACAACGTTTTAAGGTGATTTTATTTGAAAAAATTACTACAAAACTTGCTAGAAACTTCTTGTAGGCACTTCTTGTATGTACAAAAAAACTGAGCATTATGAAGGCATTTTGCTAAAAAAACGTTTTTTATTTCGATTGCTGTATGAAAAAAATTGATTTGTTATGACCGAACATTTTCTTAACGGTGTTTTCCACAATGAACGTCTTGTACAAAATACAAAGACTTCAAGGAATATACTAAAGAAAATTTAGTCCAACAGTAAATAATAATTTCTAATGTTAAAACTTTGGTCTATGCCAAAAAGGTTTAATATATGAATTTTATGGTTTAATATATTTAATATATGGAAAACTTTACCAAGCCAAAAAAAGCGAAAAATGATTTTATTCTCTAAGTCGAAAACTCATACTTTATTGAAAAACACACTTTTACTTTAAACTAAAGTTTAGTTTGTGAATTATGATTAAGGGAACGACCGGAAGTGCGCTTAATTTGAAAATCACACGATATTTTTTTCACCACAAAAAAATTTTAAAACTAAACCAAATGTCTTTAAGGCTGAATTTAAAAGCGGAGATTTCTCCGCAAAGCAGAAATAAACAATAACGCGCAAACCAAGAAAATTAAAAAAAATTAAGTCTCAGTAGTAATTTAACCAATAATTATTTAATTGCATCACGTGTTCCCCTGTGCGTGATATTTTCTCGGAAAATGAGTGGTTACTCGACTACCCTTACAATTTCACCCTGATAGAATTCACCTTTAATATAACTTATTATTTTAGTAAACGTGCGTTTTTAGAATAATATTAAATACTTCTCATGGTATATCAAATTAGGAGAAATTTATAAAAAAAGTAAAATTTCGCTTTTTTAACTTTTTTCCCAAGTTTTTTTTTAAAGTTTTTTTGGAAATTAAAATATTTTAGTCAAAAAACAATTATTTTTTAGTTTATTTTCCAAAAAAAAAGTTTCATGAATAACAATCAAAAAAAATACTACATTAACATTGGGCGTTCTTTCAAACTCTGCAAAAAAAATTTTTTTTTTTCATAAGGATTTTGAGAAAAACACACGAAAAAATTGCTGAAGTACTTCTTTTGTTTTATAATTTTATATAAAAATAACAAATTGTAATATTTCGCATATAATTGAAATATGTTTAAGAAATTTGTTTCCACAGAAATAATGTACGTTAGTCCTGAGGTGAACATCTTTGGACTATAAGAACTAAGCATCTGGTTTGTGCAGTTGCTCACTAAATTTAAAATTTGTACCATTACGAGAATGATTTGCGAAATATGGTTAACTACTTGCGCGAAAAACTTTAATTTTCCTATAACCTGACGCAATAACAATGGAAAAATCATAATCAAAACAATCTTTGACAAGCGCGAAATTGTCATATTCTATAATAGAATGTTATATTACGTGTTAAAATATAACTTTAAATAAAGTGGCAATTTCACATTTGTCAATTTTTGTGCATATGTTTTTTTTTAATTTTTATTGCATTAGCCTATAGAAAACTACGACTTTGATGTCGAATTACTTATCGTATAAACAAATTAGTTTTATAATGGTACAATTTTTTTTTCAGTGAGCAAATGCACAAACCAGATACTTATTTTCTATAGTCCAAATATCTCCACCTCACTAGTCCACATTTTTTTGTCTACATATGCCCGAGGAAGTATCGCTTGTTTTTCTTGTTTTATTTTTAGAGAATATTTCCAAAATTATACTTCCTTATTTTTGCGAACAAATATAAATAGTGGGTACCTAAAATATTAGAGAAAAGTATATTCTTGTAGGTCCCAAAAACACTCCTTTACTTTAAATGAGCTTTACTTTAAATGAACGAGGAGTTGGGACTGCTGGTAGTGCCAAATTTAAAAATCGCAAAATCTCAATTTTGTTTTCTTTAACATTTGATTAAAAAATTTTCTTCACATTTAAAAAATCTTAAGAAATACGGAAAAATATCGAAATTCTTATTTTTAAATATTTTTATTATATTTAATATCTATCGAGACTCGAAGGAGGTTTTAAAAAGGAGGTAGGGAGTCAAAGCTTTTGTCTTTAATTTTGATGATTTTTTAAAAAACCTTATTCTTTCCACCAATAGTCAACAAAATATGTTCAGTGGTTCAAGAGATATGATCTTCCAAAAATGCGTTGTTTTTTTGACGATTCTGAATTCTTGAAACGGTATTCAATAAATATTAAAATTTAAGTTTAAAATGATTCACTTAAAGAAATCGGTTACTTCCTACTTTTTTTATGCTTTAATTGTTAAAATTTTTGCAGTAGTTATTGCGATATTGCGTTTTTTGTACAAAAAACCTGCCATTTTTTCGCCGATAATACGAAGTCTAAGAATTCATTTGTCACGGAAAAATTAAGCAAGTTTAAAAATTGTGAGCGAGTAGCGTAGACGAATCGATTGGGGTTCGAATTCAGATAAATTTTCAATGTGTTCCAGTACCGGTTAATCCAGTTTGGTTTTGTTCCCCACTTAAACATAAAACCTATAAGATTTTAGTTTTGTTTTTTTTTTCAAAAAGGTCTGTTTTGATATTTTAAATCTCAAAAATATTAATTTTTTAGCATTCTTACAAATTTTTTTATTTTTTACTTAACCCATTACAGTTTTTTATTAATAACTCAAAATATATTTTTGAAATTAATTAACAATCAAATAAGATTTAAAAGCCCTCTAAGCTCTATGGCTAGCACATGTATAAAAATGATAAAATTTTTTCGCTGTTTTTAATGTTATAGTGATGAAAATAGAATTGGTCGAACTTTTTGTTTTTCAAGTGATTTTTTCTTGTTTTTTATATCTTTGAGGAAAAATATATATATGTATAAAAAAGTTGTCGCAAATGCTTTATTACATTATTTCAATGAGATAATAGTGAAAATGATGCATAATGGACTGTTTTTTGCTCACAGGATAATTTTTGATGTGAAATGTTTGGCCGAAGATAGGAATTAAGTTTGCCCGAAAATTTTTTTTCGTCTTCGTCTGTTTGCAGGTTTTTTTGTACGGCAAACAGCAAACACTATGTTTCAACAAATGCTGCAGCAATTTTAACAATCAAGGTAACAAATAAAAATTTCCGTGTTCTTAAAGTGTATCATTTGTAATAAGTTTTATACTCATTAAGCAAACTTTTAAGTACATGATTACCGTAGAAATGTTTTTGAAGGGTCAAATCTCCTGAACCACTAAAAGTATTTTGACGAAAAAAAATTTCGTGCGCAATTATGAGTGGGAATAAGGTTTTCAAAAAAATCATCAAAGTTCAAGACAAAACAAATCAAGTTTACTCTGAACCGCGCTTTCAAGCCAAAAATGAATATAAATGTAAAGTGAAAAGTTGTTTGATAACCTTTTTAATAATAGAATTTTAATATTAGTTGACTAATATTATTAAAGCTAAAATAGTGATTATTTGATTTATGAATTGTGCGCAAGCTACGTTCGTACCCCAAGCTTAAAATAAGAAAGTGTTTTCAGTCATCAAGAGATTACGGTCTTTTGATTTAGTAAAAAAATTGCTCTAATGATGTTCACTTGCATTTCTAAATGAGTATTCAAACAAGCATGAGAATCAAAAAGAATCATTAATTAACAAGGCTACATTTACAACATTAACTGACAGTCAACATTTCAAGCTACACAGTAAAAATGCCAGGTTACGGTACACACTAAAAAATAAAAAACTACTAAAATGATGCATAAACCCTTTAAGATTTTCGTGACCAGCTTGTATATTTTAAAGTTTTTATCACAATTATCAATCCTTTGTGAAAAAGACAAAAATAGAATTTAGTTGGTTGCAGCATAGGTTTGGCAAGACAATACTACAAGCCTAATCAATTATTTAAATTAGTAATTTATGTCAAAAACTTGCATATTATTTGGACTAGACTAGTTAGTTATCTAGTCCAGGAAAATTATCTAGTCTAGTCTAGTCTGGCGAAAATCAAAATATCTATTCCTACTCTAGTAATAGTTTGCTTATCTAGCCTAGTACTAGTTAACAATAACTAGTCCTAGTACTACTTTTATCACTACTCTCAGGTATTCAATGTTGCCATCTTTTGATCTTGAAGTGTCTTGGGGAATTTAATTTCCAGGGTGGCGTTTTTTACAGCCTCTGAATGTCGTTGACAAGTGACTCCTAGTTGTTTGAAAATACCCAACGATCCTGAAGCCATAAGTATGGATAGTGTCTTATTAAAGCCGTCAGTTGTAGTTGAGCGCAGCGCCAGCAGTTGAGGACAAAAATCACAGTTGAAGACGTTGCAGGTGAGGACAGTGTCGTACTTTTATTACTAGTGTCGCAGTTGAGGACAAAGTCGTAGTTAAAGACGTCTCAGTTGAGGACAAAGGCTCAGTTGAAGACAAAGTCGCAGTTAAAGACAGTGTCACCGTTGAGGACAGTGTCGTAGTTGAGGACAAAGTCGCAGTTGATGACAGTGTGGCAGTTGAGGACAAAGTCGCAGTTGATGACAGTGTGGCAGTTAAGAACAAAGTCGCAGTTGCAACCGCAGTTGCTTCTGAGCAACACCTCATTGTAGAGGCAATCGCTCAGTCAGCACAAATAGTAACAGGTAGCTTATAACCTGGTATTTAAAAGCAGTTAAACGAAAGTCTCAAAATTAAAAGAGTCAGGTCTTCTTCGCTGACTGTTGCGCTATGTTTTAAACAGTACAAACTTTATCGTTCCAACTTATATTTCAACTCCAAGTCAAAATAAAGACTAGACAAAACAAATATAAGCGAAAATTAGAATGTGGCAAATAACTTTGAAGCACAAAAATTATTATATTAAATTATTTAAAAAATTTAACTTGCTTTGTATTATTTACGACACAGTTAATTAGATTCAATTTAATACAGAATATTTGTTTGATAAAGTGACGTCATATTCTTGTTGTTTGAGCGGTTACTTAATAAGTACATTTTTTAATCCAAAAAACAACTGTACATGTTGGTTCGTGTTGCTTTACTAATAAAAACATACTTCCTGTAAGTACCTTAACTCCTGTTCTATATGTAAATTACTGTTTAAAAGTGACATAAATGGTTTGCGATTAATTATAATATTGCTTTAAAAATTAATATATGGCTAATAATTAATTATGTAAAAGTGTATACATATTATGTAAATAAAATAATAATTTAAGGTTTAAAAAAATAAAATCTCAAAATAAAAATTTTGTTCTGCTTAGAAAAAAATTTGTGTAATAATAAATTTAGTATTTCTACTCATACAAGTTCTTAACTTCAAAAATGCGACTAGTAATTACCCTAAAAACAAATAATTAACCATTAAAACTTTTGATTTTTTGAAAAAAATCACCAAAATTACAAATTCTGCGAAATTTGTTGCCTGCCTGGGTCTGGTCAAGGCAAAATTTTTGATCCCGGTTACCGGCATCAGAAAAAATCCTGCCCCGGCCTATCCCTAATTGTGAATATATTGGGACAGTTAATGACTATTTTTTTGATAACAAATATGTTCTTTTTTATAACAACAAATAAAAACATTTTACCCAATATGCATTGTGTTCTACTTTTCATAATCCACACACAAAAACTATCCCCTAAATTTTCTTGAAATAAGTGATTATTATTAACGGCTGTCGATTTAAAGTTTAGTCATAATCAAGCTACCACATTTTGTAATTGAAGCAAGCGCGCGCCATAACTACGAAGCAACTAAAAAATAAAAATCCCCAAAAATTAATATTACATTTGTAATATTAAGAAGTATTTAGGAAATTTTGAAGGGAAGTGGTCAAGATTTTAAACCAACAAATATTCAAAATATTTGAAACCGTAAAATGTACGATTCGCTCGCTGTTTTTCAATTTTCCCTCTAGTTACGATTGGCGCAGGTTGTTATGTACCCTCTTCCTACACTAATAAACCTTTATTCAGAACTAGTCTTTAATGATAATATTACAAAGTTTTGTCCTATCATATAGACAAAAAATTTTCATGTTATCATATCACCCTCAAAACTTTATGTGACATGGTGACTCCTTATGTAAAACAAACATTTCAGTGGTTGATTGCGTTCCAAAGGATTTCATCCAATAAAGCCCATTCTATCTTATTTTTTGCTGATACATTAGAGTCTCCATCAAACGTAAATATCATAAATATTGCTGTTCTTACCTTGATTACAAAGACAACTTTTTAACCATGCTTGTTTAATAACAAAAACTCACAACGTCACCAAACAAAATCTACCTAAAGCCCAATAACGACAAAAGCGAAATTAGAATAAAAAGTGTCATGAAAAAATTATTACTCATGGCAAGTTGTTTCTTAAGCTTAAATTAATAATTTAATTGAAAATAGCCAGAGAAGTCGTAGTGACGACCATAAACTAAAAATTAACAAAGCCGACTTGATATAGGGTAACAGATTTAAGTTCGGCCACCTTTTTTTTATTTAATTGGATATTATTTCGTGGTTCTTTCAATCCACCCAAGATTCAGTCTAAAAATCTAACAATAGGTATTTTTGTTATTCCAGTACAAAATTTGAAATATTCTATTATAATTAAAAATCAGTGGAACTTTAAACTACTTCTCAAAGTGGCCAAAAGTTAGGCGCGTGCCATTAAGTTTGGACACCTTGAAAAAAGGCTATAACTATTGCTAACACGAACGATAAATATTGTTAAAGGGTGCTAATTTTTGCTTGGGTATTGTTTTTGATACATCATATTTATTTTTTCCGTTTGACAATCTGTTATAATTAATAGCAAGGCTTTAAATAAGCATATCAAATCCTTGAAAATACTGTTTTAAAATGTTGTGTTTTTTCTTCAATTTTTTGCGTAAAAAAACTATATCCACAAAACATGACTTTTATAACAACCACTCAACTTTAAAAAAAGTATGGTAAAAAGTTTTTCCACTCTATCGGATTTTTTTATACTTTTAACCTAAAAAATAGCAAAAAACAAAATCCGCCTTAAATTCAACCACCTTTCAGGTTTCAAAAAAACAGGAACAAAATCCTAAAACACAAAAAAACAATTAAATGAAGAGTGTTTATTAAAAATGTGCGCTGAAATTGTGTAGGATTACTCCCTTCCACGCGTCCCACCTGTAGGAAGAAATCCTGTAGCAAGATATCATGGGAATCCCATTCCCGTGAATTTGTCATCTTTGGAGATTCGCCCCGTGAGTTACCCTGGAAACTCCTTTGTTTCCAGTTTTATCTGGAGTTGCCGGGAATTGAAGCGAGTCTTTTTTATGAACGAAATATCTTGGCAAGCCAGGAAAAAGGTGCACCAGACGTGGCGATTTCTTCCTTGATAAATAGCCCCTTAGAAGAATAAGTAATATGGGCAAAAAGCAAAAAGGAATAAAGATTTCCGACACCATAGCATTACACTTATTTAATATTACTGCACCCTATAATTATACAATTGTTTAAATGCACTTAAAACTTTTATTTTAATAGCATGGTTAAATCTATCAATAAGAATTAAAATTAATTTCCAAAATTATTTCTTTTGTAACTTAGAGAGTGTTTTTTATCATTGGATTTTCATGATTATGTAATTAATGACAAGTCGAAAAATAATTAAATATAAGTATGGGCATTTTCCTTTGATGCTTTAAAATAAAATCCAATGTCTGCGTTTGCCAGTAATGTTTCTGCCCTCAAACATCTTGCTCCAGTTGGAGCTCAGACCGTTCAAAAAGAAAGAAGCTCCAGGTCAAGAACATCAATATTATGGGCAAAACTGATTGGGAAAATTCATTACGCATACTTCATTTTGGTCAAATTTTTAGTGGGTATAATGTTTTGAATTAGTACAAAATAGCTATGAAATATCAACAGTTTTATACTTTGAAAACTAAATATAGATTTGACACTTAAATCTTGACAATTTAAAACAAATTACACAGGGTCAATATATTTCTGTCACAAAAAAATTATTTCAAAAAAATACAGCAAATAAAGTTTATATCGTCAAACCTATTAGGTAACTGACTTAAATTTAGCCAGCCTTAATTTCGGCCACCAGTTGTTATTTTTGTTATGCGCAAAATTATAAAATAAACTGCATATGGCTAGATATGGGTGACATGACGATCTATCTGGCCATATGAAGTTGCGTTCATAATTTTGCGTATGGCAATAATAACAGCCGGTGGCCGAAATCAAGGCTAACCGCATTTAAGTTAGTTTCCCTACTTTTTTGATTCAAAAATATTAATACTTTAAGGAAGTTTGACGACTGTTTGTTTACCAAAAACTAATTTGCTTATAATAAAACTAGATACACTAGATAAGTCTATTTAATCCTGTGCTTTAAAAAATATACTGAAATTATTCTCCACGAAAATTTTATTTAGCTGCATTATTTTTTTTCATTAAAAATTCCAAATAATCGTGACTATCAGAAATCATCTGCAGATATTCTTCACTTAAACTTATAACACTATAGGCAAATAAAATCTAGCGACCGCGATATTTGCAGTATTGAATCTTCTAGTATTGCAATCTTGTATTTGCAGTATTGAATTGAGTCTTCCAGGCTGAAATTAAAGGCATAACCGCTCTCCGCCAGGAAGAAATTAACAACAAACTTGCGAACGGGAAAAATTAAAAAAAAAGTTTTCAGCGGTTATGTAACCAATTATTATTTAGTTGCGTCACGTGTTTCTCTGCACGTGATATTTTCTCAAAAAACTAGTGGTTAATTTACCACTCATCTATTTTCACCCTGTAGAATTTATCTATAGTTAAAATTTTTTGCAAAAGTGCGCATAAAAGAGTGTTAGTTATTAGATGGTGGGAGGAATTGGAAAAAAAATTCGAGTAACAGTAAAAGTGAAAGTAATTGAAATATTAAAAATCGTGTTAATGTAAATGTATTGAAACTCAATTGTCAGTACCTATAGTTAAAAGTAATCTATTTGAATTTAATTTAATCAATTTGAAAAAAATTGTATTTGTCAGACAGGAATTCTTATAATCTCACTTGTTATTCTCAATATCAAGTTTCGGAGTTTAAACATTTATGCAAAACTACCTCCTCTTGAAGAATTACGGACATATAAATCGTTTAATTTGCATCTTCAGAGTCCTGCCTTTATTTTAAAAATAATATAACAATAGCTTTAAAAAATGCATTAAAGGTGCGGTAGCGGATCAAACTCGAAATATACCGTTTCCCATACAAAAAATCCTCGATTTTTTTCAAAAAATTACCATGAGATGTGTTTAACTGATTTCCATGCATTTAAAAACAGGCAAGAATTTTTTTGCGAAGATTTTCACGCGAAGATTTTCACGCGAAGATTTGTTTTTGCATAAGCTTAGGGAAAATACAGTTTTGAATCCACGATTTTACTCACAAAATATTTTTTTTGACAATAAAGATTGTTTTTTCAAAGATTATTTAAAAGGCGGAACTCCAGAGCTTTAAAAAAATTCTTTATAAATATGGTAGTAGGATGATATTTGAAAACAGCAAAACACGGCAGGTTATTTATCTAAATTTTAAGGTGGCCGAAATTAACGGAATTTTAAAATGTGCAGTTAGTTAAACGCATTGCAAATTAATTTTGAAGAAAATATCAAAACATGAAAATTAACACTTTGAGCCTTAAACAGAAGATATTTTAAGGTTATTATAGTGCTTCGTTCTAATTTTGATGCAGTTTAAACACAAAGCAAAATTACAAAAAATTCATGTTTTTATGAAAATGTTGATAATGAAGAATAACAAAAATAAAAAAAATTTAGCAAAAACACTTTATTTAACATGCATCCAGTTATTTTTGTGCTAGTTTTTTTTGTGTTTTAAAAATAAAACCAATTTTCTAACACCCTAAATTGGTGGCCGAAATTAAGGTCTGACCGAAATTAAGTTAAATATCTACATGGAATTTTTTGGCTAAATTTCAATTAAAATTTTAATGGGGAACTAGACGTTCAAATGTTAATTTCAGTCAAACCGCCGCATGGAGAGAGACAAAGTTTAATCCACAGTGATATTATATTCTTTGTTGAGTATTCTTAATGTATTAATTAATTTTTTACAACATGCACCCTTTTTGGCATAATGCTCCGCGTAAATCTGCATGGTTCCCACGGATCTATGACATGACGGTCCCACGACCCAACGGTCCCGTGAGACAACGGTCCCAAGGAGGTACAACACAATGGTTCCGAGGTGCAACATGACGGTCCTGCGACAATGCTACGTTTTAAATAAGAAAATGCGCGTTTTTCTACTAGCTATTATGCCATCAAGTTTTAACATAGAGCTTCTGCGTTTTGTTTTAAAAACCAATAATATAAATATTTTTTAACAACACTTTATTTGGCACTTAAAAAATACATTCTGCGTACTATCTTTGGAAAGAATATTTTTGGAAACGTCTTTAAATTCATAACAAAAGAAAACTTTGTTTTCCCTAAGCCTAAGCGTAACCATAAAATCCCAAAGAGGATATTTTTTCCAAAGATATTTTGAGGAAGGTATTTCTTCCGGACACTTATTTATATACCACGCCACATAATTTAAAATTACGTTTTACTTGAATTAATTTTCACGAAAAGATTGGTTAACTTTTTGTAAAATTATATATTATTTTACAAAAATAAGTAAATTCATAGCAATTACGGCATATAACTTATTCGGTTAAATGTTAGAAGCAGTCTATTATTGCTTTAAAATAAAATTAAAGTAAAAATTACTCATTAAATGTAAAAAGTTTTAGCTTGTTTAAAGAGGATGTGTAAGTCAAATTTGGAAAAACCATCGTGTCGTGTCCCGCTTTCCACTCCTGTGCCCATGTTGTGAATTTCAAAATTAAAAATCCAAAGTTGCCGTTTATAATACTCTGGTCCTATATTGGTTAATGGAAGAGGCAAATTTTTTTTTGTAGTCCATGCTTAAAGCAGAAACTGTTGGGTCTGTTTGTGCGAGTGCTTTGGACTTTCTTTTTTGGAAAATGGTAAAAAAATAAGGTACTTAATGTTTGAATTTCAAGAGCATTTATATAATATTTTATAATGGTTTATTAATAAATTTTTCAAGTCGCCCAAAGGTCTCTCAGAAGTATGTAATTTGCGAACAGGAATTCACAAGATTACATCAAATCTTTTAAAAGTTATGTATACAAATTACCATGGTGCGTTAAAACGACTTTGATTCGGAAAAAACTTAATCCAAATATTGACGCCTTGTAGTTAAACTTAAACCACTCATCATATAAGTATATCAGGCACCCATCAGGATATTTACTGTAATTAAACGGTGATGTGCGGTTTTTTAATAATTACCGCGCTGGATTCGGGCTATACTTACATGTTATATAAAAAGATGAGCGGTTTAACTACGATGTATTTATAAATAAATTTTCAACGAAGCAGAAGAATGGTACACTGGTGCTCCGCTTTTTAAATAATATTTGAAAAGAAAAAAAATGTCCTTATTGTTCCAAAAAATATTTTGCGACTAAAATCGTTCATTAGAAGCTATATTTTTCCTAAACTTATGCAAAAACAAATCTACGCGTAAAAATCTTCGCAAAAAATATCGCCTGTTTTTTTAATGCATGGAAATTAGTTAAACACATCTCATGGTCATTTTTTGAAAAAATCGAGGATGTTTGTATGGGAAACGCAATATTTCGAGTTTCACTCGTTAGGTTTGACTCGCTACCGCACCTTCAATGTCTGTTTTAAAGCTATTTTTTTATTATTTTTAAAATAAAGGCGGGGCTCTAGAGATGCAAATTAAACGATTTATATGTTCGTAATTCTTTAAGAGGAGGTAGTTTTGCATAACTGTTTGAAACTCCAAAACTTGGTATTGAGAATAACAAGTGAGCTTATAAGAATTCCTATCTGATCAATACATTTTTTTTCAAAATGATTAAATTAAATTCAAATAGATTACTTATAACTATAGGTACTGACAATCGAATTTCTATACATTTACGTTAACACGACTTTTAATATTTCAATTACTTTCACTTTTACTGTTACTTGAATTTGTTTTCAATTCCTCCGCCATCTAATAACTAAAACTCTTTCATACGCACTTTTATAAAAAGTTTTAACCATGGTTGAATAATATCTGGCTGACGCTGAAAATTAAAATGCAGACATTAGGGAACCAATTAAAATTGTGCGGTAATGACTTTTTTTTAAGTAGAATTTTTTCCACCTTTTCACAAAATATACAAAAATTAACCAACGTAGCCTTAAAAAATTTGCATTTAGGTTACAAATTAAGCAATTTGATAAATAATTATTAAAATACAGTTTTTAATCTTTGTTATTAATCCACTTTAGTTAAAAATTTTTAGGGGTTTTGTTGTTAAATAGTCGATTCAATACTGCAAATTTGCGGTTGCTAAATTTTATTTGCCTATATTGTTATAAGTTTAAGTGCAAAAGATCTGCAGATGATTTCTGATAGTCACGAATATTTGGATTTTTTAATGAAAAAAATAAATGCAGCTAAATAAATTATTCGTAGAGAATATAATTTCAGTATATTTTTTAAAGCACAGGATTAAATAGACTTCAGTGTATCTATAGTTTTATTATAAGCAAATTAGCTTTTGATAAACAAACACTCGTCAAACTTCGTTAAAGTGTTAATATTTTTGAAACAAAAATTAAAAAAAAAATAGGGAAACTGATTTAAATGCGGTTAGCCCTAATTTCGGACACCGGTTGTTATTTTTGCCATATGCAAATTTATGAACGCAACTTCATATGGCCAGATAGATCGTCATGTCACCCATATCTAGCCATATGCAATTTATTTTATAATTTTGCGCATAACAAAAATAACAACCGGTGGCCGAAAGTAAGGCTGGCTGAATTTAAGTCAGTTACCCTAATAGGTTTGACGATATAAACTTTATTTGCTGTATTTTTTTGAAATGACTTTTTTGTGACAAAAATATAATACCCTGTGTGATTTGTTTTTAATTGTCAAGATTTAAGTGTCAAGAATTGTACTACAAAAAGTTTCTATCTATATTTAGTTTTAAAAGTATAAAAACAGTTGATCTTTCATAGCTATTTTGTACTGATTCAAAGCATTATACCTAGTAAAAATTTGACAAAAATGTAGATGTGCGTAATGTATTTTCCCATTATTGATTTTGCCCCTATTATTGATGTTCTTGAGCTCTAGGCTATGGAATTTATTTTTTGTAGCTTCAGAGCCTTTACCAAATTTCGATCTATTTTGAGTGCTATTTATTTGAATAATTTAAACAATAGCTAATATTTTTGTGCAATTTTTTAGAACTTAAAAAAATATTTAAAACATTTAAAAACGTCAACAAAACGCTTAAAAAAGGAATAAAATAAGTTATATCATTTTCAAGTTGAATAAACTACAAAATAGTTGTTTAAAAGGAGCTCTGGAGCTTTCTTCTTTTTGAACGGTCTGAGCTCCAACCGGAGCAAGATGTTTAAGGGCAGAAAAAGTATTGACTAACAGAGACATTGGATCAAGGTATCAAACGAAAATGCCCACAATTTTATTTAATTATTTTCCGACATGTTGTTAATTACATAATCATGAAAATCCAATGATAAAAAACACTCTCTAAGTTACAAAATAAAATAATTTTGGAAATAAATTTTAATTCTTACTAGATTAAACCATTCTATTAAAATAAAAGTTTTAAGTGCATTTAAACAATTGTATAATTATTGGGTGCAGTAATATTAAATAAGCGCAATGCTATGGTGTTGGAAATCTTTATTCCTTTTCGTTTTTGCCTATATTACTTATTATTTTATGGGGTCGTTCATCAAGGGAGAAGTCGTCGCGTATGGAGCCCCTTTTTTTTCGCTCGCCAAGATATTTTGTTCATAAAAAAGAGGACTTGCTTCAATTCCGGGCAACTCAAGATAAAACTGGAAACAAAGCAGTTTCCACAGTAACTCACGAGGTGAAACTCCAAAGAGCGAAAAAATCAGGGGAATCAGATTCCAGTGGTATCTTGCTATGGGATTTCTTCCTACAGGTGAGACGCGTGGAAGGGAGTAATCCTACACGATTTCAGCGCACATTTTTAATAAACACTCTTCAAATAATTCAAATTTTTAGTTTTAAGGATAAATAAGACGTTAAAAAATTAGAAGGGATATAATTCCGCCACCTTTGTCTGTCATTGATGTTTAATATCTGACTGCATCACTACGCTAAAAAAATAACCTGGCTACTTTTTTACTGCGTTTTAATATTTTTTGGGAAATTACTTTTGGTCCATCGGTATATAATCCAAACGTAAATTATTGGGTAACCCCACCTGCTAAGATTTTTGTTGCGAAATCCCTTTGACTGCATCCGTTAGGCAAAAAAATAATCTGACAGTTTTACTGTTTTTATACCTTTTTGCAACTTTTTGAAGAATAAAACATTGTTTTAAACGGTAATAAAATGTTAATAGTGTTTATAATAGTTTTATTTAACATGTATGCCGTTCAGTAAGATAAATTCTCAATATAAAAGTACCTGCAAAGCAGGGAAAATTTGGTTTTTTGACTAATAATATGTTTTTGAAAGACATCTTGGCAGTTATTAATATTAATTGATATCAATTAATATTATATTAATTGGCAGTTATTAATATTAAAGAAAAGATTTTTTCTCTCCCAAAATTAAAAAAAAACGTCAGGGTTTTGCCTTACGAAAAAATCTGGTTTTGTTGGATTTAAGAGTGGGCACCCCCCTCTCGCCCCCTGGGCACGCCATTAAACCCATTCAATCAGAAGTTTTTACTATACAGACGTTTAGGATGGAAGTAAAACAGAAATGACCCCTGAAAAATTTTCTTTAAAATTTTGATTTATTATTAATAGTAATTTTATTTAACAAGTGTTATACCAGTATGTCTTCACAGACCTGTGCCCAGCCCGGAAATTCCCTCTACTTTATGGCATATATGTTTCGGGTTGGACAGAAGAGTCTACCCCCCTAGAGCCAAAATTTCGGACCCCCCCACTAGAAAAAATCTAGGGGCTCCCCCCTCTCCCCAAAACTCGATAGCGGTCCGGCCTAACCCCCCTAGCGAGGAAGACCCCCTCCTACCACCCTCCCAACCAAATTAGAAATATATTTTTTTATTTATATTCAAAAACACGGTTTTTTAGTTAAAAACAGTGTTTAAATACACTTTTTAGGTTTAAATAGGCTGTTTTGAAATATAAAACTTAATATTTGATTTAAAAATTTTGTTAAAAAATCGGCCCCCTGACCTCCCTAATTTTGAAATCTCACACCCGAGGTCGATCCCAAGGTTGGTACACTTATGGGCATTGCACCTTATTTCGGCTTGATTTAAAAACTTCTAATTGAAGGTATATTTAAAACAAAATTATAAGCTTCTTGTTACCCATCTTAATCTAATTTTTGATATCAAAATGATATTTAATAAACGAGCTAACTCAATTTACCTCAACCAATTTACCTCGACAATGTTTTCCAAAAGCCTAAACTTACATTTTCCTAAGCCTTAGAGAAACCTAAAAAATCAAGCAAAAATTTTTTCAAATAAATTTATCAAAAGTTTTGCTTGATTTTTAGGTTTCGCTGAAGCTTAGAAATAGAAAGCCTTGGATTGGGCTTTAAGGAATAAGCTGGCAAAGTAAACTGAGTTAGCCAAAACACGTAAGCAAATAATTAAAAGTAAAAAAATACATCACAAACACAACTTAAACATAAAACTTTAAAGGCATATTTCACATTCTGTTATTGTAAAATAATTGATTTATTTCAATTTATACCATATAAACTTTTGACATGACCAGACAAACAAGCGAAAAAAAATATAAAAATCTTTGAAAATACAGTACCGTAAGATTTGAGCACTGGAAATGGACAGCAAGTATTTTTACCCTGAATTTCAAGCTGGCCGAACTTATAGGAATTTAAAACTGCGCATTTTTTTAATGCATTGCAAACTTCTTTTGAAGAAAACAAAAACATGAAAATTAAAAATACTGCGCACTAAATAAAAGTTATTTTAAGGTTATATTTTGCCTCGTTTCAAAATTGATGCTGTTTAAACATCGAGGAAAAATTTATAAAATCACAAAAATGCACTTTTTTATATAAAAGTGTTGATAATGCAGAATTTACACAAATAAAGAAATTACCAAAAACACTTTATTAAACATACATCCAGTTATTTTTGTGCTAGTTTTTTGTGTTTTAAAAATAAGCCCATTTTGTAACACCCTAAATTGGTGGCTGAACCTGAGACCCGGTCAAACTTAAATCAGTTACCCCAACAAAAAAAATTTATAGAGTAGTTAAGTACTGGAACAGTTTGCTTGCACATATTGGGTCATTAAAATACTTAAATTTTTTAAAAAATACATTAAATATACATCTAGTTGATAATTACTGATTAGCGTTATTTTTTATTAATTTATCAATATTTTGTTTCAGTTTTGTAGTATCGCTTTTGTGTTCATCAATATGTTAAAAAAGCTGTATATATAAGTAGTAGCTTTATATTACCTGTGCACCTGCATAATGTTTACCAAAATTTTCATATTTTTATGTTTGATGTAAATGGACATTGTATTATGTTTGTTTTTTAAATGTTCATGATTTTTATTTAATTTTTGAACTAATAAAATTTATTTCAAAAATATTAAAAATCCTTTATTTTGATTGACTAGAACAAATATATTAAAACAAAAATATTCTTATTGAACTATTAAAAAACCTTATAAATTTTGCATAATAGATTAACTTAACTAGCATTTAACATGCCGTTAGTGGACTGACTCCAGTAGGCCGTAAAAGGCGCCACATAACTAAAGGTAAACCCAACGTGGCTGCAACAGTTGTTCTTTGAAATAAAAAAATGCTCCCATTAGATTACCATTCACATCACGAGAATCTGACGTCACTCTATCAGCCAATTAAGTTCGATTTAATACAGAGTATTTGTTTGATAAAGTGACGTCAGATTCTTGTGATTTGAGTGGTTACTTCATAAGGAGCATTTTTTAATTCAGCAAACAACTGTTGCAGCCACGTTGGGTTTACCTTTAGTACATTACCACCGAAGTGAAAGTGCTTAAAAAATTAAATCTTAACCCGGTCCACCGGTAAAGCTCTGTGTAAATGCAACGTACATTGCAATGGCGTCAAGCGGAGGCGGAGGCATATATGCTATCTTAAGTAGTTATATTTATTTTTGTTTTGGCTGGTGGCTTTTAAAGAAATTTCATGTTTGAAAACTAACAAAACTCCACAGAAGTTAACTTTTTGTTAAAGTTTTCCACAGTTATGACAATCAACGGTGAAATGCTGCAAGTAAAATCTAAATTATGTCAACTTTTAAAGCGTCTAAACAGTTGGGCAAAGTTTAAATAAACTTTTTAAGCACAGTCAAAATTAGAAAAACTTTAGTTCTTTACATGTTTTTACACTTGATCAGTAATTTAACGCCCTTTTTTGCGACTAAAACTACGTATCCACGTCGTGAAACTATGACTGTAAAGTCTTATATGTCCTGCCACTGCTTGAGATTTAGTTGGAGTTTTTGCATGGTTTTTAATAGTATTTAATAGTTTTCAATAGCTGAATAATCAAGCAATCAACGTCGCTTTTAATAAGTGTGAATTTATTAACAAATTTAAAAGCTAAATTTTTGTAGTTTTACATAGTTTGTGGTTAAAAAAATATTTTTTAAACTATTATTTTTTAAAAATAAATTTTTTAAAAGTTTATTTTTTTTAAACTTATTTTTTACAATCAACTCTCTAAAAACTTGTTTTTATCAGGTTTTTACAGTCCAACTGGTATATTTGTTATTGTATTTTGTGTACTTTAATTCCATGGTTTTATTTTCTATTATAGTTTGTGTACTGTTATCCCGTAAACAAATTTTTGTATAACAGTACTAATCTTTATCTGTGTTGTTAAAACAATTTATACTAAAATTATTCAAACTTGTCAATCTCTATACCCCTAAGTTTTACAAAACTATTCGTCTGTATTTAATAAAGCAACAGATTTTTCAGGGAAACGCAGGGCTTAACCTGTCCCAAGCAATTTTGCCTACTAGAACTAAATTTTAATTCTACTATAGTATAGTATAGTATATTATAACAAACAACAACTAAAAATGTTGGGAGAAAAGAAGCCCCAAAAACTACTAAAAAATAAAACTTATTGAGTAATAATACTATATGAGTATAGAGTGTTTGTAGTGCCACGTCAGGATTTTAAGGACCCTCAAAATGTCATGTAGTATTCGTGGTCACATATATATATTTTTCTCTGTGGGAATGGTTGTGGAAAGAGCTAAAATTAACTTTTAGTCAATTAGTGCTTCGGAAATCTTGTTGTGTTGGGTTTTCTTTTCTGACTGCATTGCGGTGTTGTTTGACTTGTATGATAAGTTGGGGTTATGGCCTGTTTGTATGCTTAATGTGACCTTTGGGAATGTGTGCTTTGTCTGCTTGAATGATGAGTTTTGTGAATGATTTGTTTGCTTGATGTATGTTTGTGGTTGGTGGGAGTGTTTGTATGTTGTGTTTTATGTGTGCGGTGAGGGCTTGCTAGTTGGTTTTGAAACGGTCCTGATCTAAACACAATGCATGATGCATGCATGATAGATGTTGATTTGCTTCCATCTGTATTCCCACTATGTGCAGGCCAGGATTCTGGAAACTTAACTTACATTCCTCTAAATCATTGGGTTTGTGATTAATATTTTTTTCTTGTAAAAACAATTTTAAGAAATTCCACATATTTTTGGCTTTCCAAAAATGTTTTAATTGTTCTGATCCGCTAAAAATTCACTGAATTTTGCCACGCAAAAATAAAAAAACCAGAAACCTAATTTTTTTTTCTTACCAGAACACAATTTTTTTACATCTCAATTTGCAGTAAATAATTTTCATCATCATCATCATCACATCATTTTAGAAACATTAAGAACATAAGAAATAACGTGCATTTTTGGGAATCAGCTGCTACAAAACATCAAAACTCAAGCAAACCAAGGGTGGTATTTTTAAAAATCACCAGTTTGGTTATAATCAATATTTAGAAAATAAGTTTACTCAAATTAATTTTAGTTTAAACTCCACACTAGAATTATTTTCGTATACTGGTAACAAAACCTTTAATTCTAGTATAATATAGATCGCTCCGCTTTAATTCTAGCATAGTATAGTATAGTATAACATTTTCATTCTAGTATAGAATAGTATATTATAAAACCTCAAATTAATTCTAGAATAGTAGTATAGTATAGTATAATTCTAGTATAGTAGGCATTCCTGTGACCAAGTAACACCACACTAATTTGGGGTTACTGAAGTTAATATATAGATTGTTCAAGAAGGTTAAGTGAGTGCTTCCCGTTATACACGTTCCTACTGCTGTTTTTTTTTGGTAGGTCATTGGTAGCACCGGCTCCCCTGGCGCTACATAAATCTAATGTTTGTGCATATTAAGTTCTTCTAGAATAGCATTATTATTGAATTTTATGATTTTTTGATATTACATTATATATTTTTGCTGTGTATTTGTCTGATAATGACTGTTGGTTACAGTTGAAACGTAATTTTTTAAAATGTGTACAATTAATTTCTTATCAACAATCATTCTCTTCACTAAAACTAAATATATACACTTGTTCTGTTTTGCATATTTTGTAACAAAAGCAAGTGTTGTAAGAGAGTTTTTTATTACCAAATGCCCCAAAAATGTCTAATCTTAGCTTTCAAATAAAACAGGCATTATTGAACTGATATAAAAATATTTTGAAAATTCCATTATTTTTTTACATTTTTTGTAATATATTTCATTTTTATTGACAATATTTTGAAAAGCAATACATATAAAATATACATACCATCCCCCATATTAGATTTCATGTCAACTAGAATAAATTTTATACGCAGGAAATCTGAAAACAAGTAGTTGACTCGTTCAGAGTATTTATCATAATAATATGGAACATCACTTAGTCCTTTTCTGTCCTAAACAAAAATAGTCCATTGGATTATTTAATGGCTTACTAATAACAGTTTGTATTTTTAAGCATCAACTTAATGAAATGTAGCAACAAAAACGTCGAATTAATGGGATTACATTTTGATGTAACATGACCACTTTTCATGTTGAAATAAATAAACAGAACAAATAAACAAAATATATTTTAGAAAAATATATTTAAACAGAATGATTTTCTTTAAACTCAAAAAAACAAGAGCTAAAAATTAGGGCTATAGGAAAGTTCTGGGGTGGTATGCTGAAGGTTTAATCTAAATTAAAGTTAATCTGAGATTAGCGATTGTCGACACACAGTAAACACACTAAGAGTATGATTGAATAATCTAGGTTAACCGACTTAATCTGAGATTAAGATTTAATCTCAGATTAAATCGTCACTAATCTGAGATTAGCAGGAAAAACCCTCAAATTTTTAACCCACCTCAGGAGGTGGTTTAAATTATATCATTTTGTGTTTTGTTTCTTTTTTTTAAACGTAGCAAACTGTATAATGGCATTAACAACATTAATCGATTAAGAATAAATGAGTTCGCCCTTTTTTTATCGCCCCATTCAAAACCCGTTGAATTTTAATTCACGGGTGGATATATACAAACGCTGTAGATTCTTCCCTCAGGAAATTCAACAGATAACAGCCGCCATTCAGCCAAGTTTACAGGATAGTAGCCCAATGATTCCACCAAACATCAAAACACTTATAGGGCTAGATTTTTACGCGAATGGCACTTTTCAGCAAAAGATACTATTATCAAAAATAGTTAATACAAAGTAAATTGTACAACTCCTATATAAAAATTAAGTCAACATTTGCTATTATAAAAAGATAGTCAGTTAAAATAGCACAACTATATAAAATATGTCACGCACCAGCGTTACTTCACACAAATGCGCGCGAATCAATGAAAACATTTTATTTGATTTGCAAGCATTTCTGTAAAGTGACAAAGGCAAATGACATATTTTATCTTATACAGGTGCTACGTGCTATAAATGGACTAGCTCATTATAATAATATTGAATTCAGTTTTTTTGTATACAAGTTTTAAATTTTTTTATAATATATATGCTGTTACTATTTTGTTTATGTTAACGTGTACTTCTTTCCACCAACGATATTGAGTGCTACTTTATTGTTAACACACACATATTTACAATTCATCGCATCAAACAGGGACTTTTTGCTGATTCGACAGACGAGTGGTATAAGAATGTTTGAGTGAACGCATTATATTATGCACTAATATTATTCCTACTCTCTAAATATCATGCTCTGGGGCTCCGGCCATTTAAAGCAGAAGGAGCTTCGGAGCTCTTTCCTTAAATGAGAAATTTTAAGCTTAAATTTCCCTATTTGCATTTTTGGACTTTTTCTAGTTTTAAATAAGTTTAAATAAAACGTAAATAGTCCACAGTATCACAATAAATTGTTCATAAATTCAGCACCAAAACAGGGTGGACAACTCTGGAGCTCCACATAACTATTTCAACCCCAACTCGGTAACTTTTTATCAATTATAGACCAAGCAAAAACTCTGCGCTACAGCTACTGTCAAAATTTAATTCACGTCTAAAACCTCTCAAATTTTTTCCATACAAGGTCGTCGAGCCTAAAGAACTTATAGCAGAGCAATTTTTGAGCTATTCAAAGTTAATGTTTTTTATTTGACTTTGTTTTGATCTTGATTTTTTAAGATTATTGTTTAGGATGCATGCAATAGTTTCATTTGCAGTGTCATAACTCGGCTCCAAGTTCTTTAAAGGTGCAGTACAGAGTCAAACTTTTTACCTTCATTTTTGGTCATTTTTTGGGAAAACCTTACCCCTGCCAGCTTGCAAAAATTTTTTCGTCAAAATATCTCTAGTGGTTCATGAGATATGACCCTCCAAAAATGGCGTTTTTTAAGAATTCTGTACTTGAAAAATTGCTCAATCGATATGACGATTTAAGTTATAAATTATGCACTTAAAGAAAGCTGCTATTTTGTACTTTAATTTGATACCTTGATTGTTAAGACTAAAACAGTATTTGTATTGTGTTTTCTGTACAAAACCCCACAATTTTTATCATTAAAAGCACTAAACAACGGCAGTGAGTTGATCAAGTTTGCCCACACTTTGTATTTCTATCCAAAGAATTGCGGATTTACAGCGCCAAGCTTAACGATCAACATATCAAATTAAAATAGAAAGTAAATGCTTTCTTTAATTACCTAATTCGTAACTTCATTTTTTATACCCATTGAGCAATCTTTCAAGTGCAGAATTGTCAAAATATGCCATTTATGGAGGGTCATATTTCCTGAACCACTGGAGATATTTTGACGAAAAATTTTTGCGCGGTGGCAGGGGTAAGGTTTTCCCAAAAAAAAATAAATGAAACTTTGACTCTGCACCGCACCTCTTAAGCTGCAGAGACCCTGCATTCAATACGTAAATAACTGTACATTTGTTTTTTTTAAATTATTAAATAATTCTGTTAAATTATAAACTACCAAAAGTGTACCTATAAATAAATGACAAGCATTCCCTTTCTGGTAGTAATTGACTCTTCCAGGGACATATCGTCGTTACTATGACAAAATGAGCCACAGTTCATATAAAATATGTGCGCACGTGACTCATTTTAAATTTAAAACACGACCCTATTAACTACAGGATGAGTCACAGTCACTTGTATTTTATAATGAAAGTGGCTCATTTTGCCATAGTAAAACACTTTCAGCGCATTTTTGTTTTGAATAGTATATTTTTTTCCTTAATATTTGTACAATTACTAAACCATCATCACTAAACCATGATTTATCACAAATGTGCAATGTTTCACTGCGCATATATTATAACAGGAAGTAAAAATATCCACAATATTTATCACATGAAACTGAAAAAAAAACAGAAAATTTGCGTCAAAAAAACATAACTTTTTTGTGTACTATTCTTTAATCACAATAAAAACATTTTTTAAATCTATATATACATAAAGAAAGACGTAGACTTAATGTGCGTGCATGCGTGTATGTGTTTGTAATAGGTGTGTGGGCAGGGGGGATTGGGTGGGTTATATACCCCCTAAATCCAAAAAGTGCCGACACCCCCCACCCCCAAATTTGGGAGCACCCTGGACACTTACCAATATTTGGGGAGTTTCAGTACTAAAAATGCAATTTGGGGTTTAGGTACCCAAAAATTTTTGGAACAGCCCCCCCCAAAGTTGGCAAGGGGGTTAAGTAAACTTCTTCTTAAACTCTGAAAAGCTGTCACGTTTGGTGTGCTTGTGTGTATTTGTCAGCATGTTCCCACTCTACTTCTTTTCAACCTATCAGTGGAAAGCTCATAGGCCAGGAAAAGTTGTGTTTTTACTGTTGATGTTTCTAACCTCCAATATCATGCTCCGGAACTCTGGCCATTTACAGTGGAGTGAGCTCCAAAGTTCCGCCTTTAAATTAGAATATTACTTTTTCTCCATTTTAAAATTATTTTTATCTTTTTAAATAAGTTTAAAAAAATAGCTTACAAAACCAGTTTGACAGATTAATCTATAACAAAAATAGTGTAAAGCTCTGGAGCTTCAAGGGTTGCTTTGGAAGTCCCAAAAATTGAGCTCCACTCTGAAACTCAGATTTTCAAGAAAAATCACTTAGTTTTGCACTTTTTTAATACATGAATAGTGCATTTTATTTAATAAATATATAGAGTAAATTATACTACAAACTATTATTATCATCAATTGATAGAAATAAACAATAACAGATAACAATTTAATAAAACATAAAAAACGAACAAATAAGCCCTATACAAAGGGGTCGATCCACTAAAAACGTTAATTCTTAGTTTGTTTTTGCAATACACATTTAGTGGACCGGCCCCTAAGAGGGCCCCATCACAATTTGCAACAAGCTTCCTTCTTCTTCATCCAAAGGCAAACGCAGAGGAATGTCCCAGAAGAAGCCTATAAGTTTTTAATTTATTTTAAAACCACATTGGTTAAAATTGGGGGATTGAATAGGAGGGGGAAAGGACATTCCCTCCCAAAAATATAACCTGTTTCTTTTTATATTTTTTATTTAACTATTCCGGCATTTTTTATATTTATCTTTTTTTTCAAAATTCAACTCTTCTATGCCATTCCCATGATTGTAAGCTTTACAATGATACCTCAGTTAACCCGCACTCCATTTCATCTTTCCCTTGTTTGTGAAAATATTTTGTCAAGCATAAAGATGTCCATGTTAATATTTTACTAATTTCAACCCCCTTATGATGCTTTCTGGACTGTAAGGTTTACCCATATTATCTCATTTACAATTTTTTGGTGATTGGGCAGGAAGGTCTTTCCCTCTTTGGTAATAATATGTTGTCCATGTTATTTTTTTGTATAGTATAAATTATTTTTTGTTCCAATAGTATAAAAATGTCCATGTTATTTTTTTGAAATTTCAACCCAATTATGACATTCTCCAGACTGGAGAATACATTTATCTGTTTTTATTTATGAGAATACATTTATAAGATGTCCATGTTAATCTTACCAAAAAAACATAACATTTTGGTTTTACATTGGCTAATTACTCTTATCAATAAGTTTGAGCCAATTCAAAGACAAAAAATTTTCACTTTCCAAAACCCATAGGTTTCCCCTTTTTGTGAAAATGTTTTGCCCAGGCTAAAGATGTCCACGCAATTTTTTTCTAAATTTCAACCTCTTTAAGACATTCTCCAGACCGTAAGCTTTGCAATGATATCTCATTTAGCCAAATTCCTTTTGTGGTTGGTGAGCAAGGTAATTCCCTTCTTTAATAAAAAAAAACGTTGTCCATATAAAAATGTCCATGTTCATTTTTCTAAACAAATATGATATTTTGGCTTCAAAAATTTCCACCCGGGTCAATACCCCCTAAAAAGTTAGGAGAGGGGTTTGGATTGGATCCCCTTTCTAGAACTTAAAATGCTATTTACTCTGGGTAACTAACCCTCTAGCTTCCCGGACCGTGCTCACCTATGGGTTTTCATTTCAAATTTAAAAATTTTAACTGAATTTTTAAGATTCTTTTCGCAAAATATCATTAAAATTTAAACAAGTTTTTTAAAATAATAACAATAATATAAAATAATAAAAGGTTTTTACTACATAAATTTTATGGTTATTTTTAAAAACATTAGATTTCGGCCAGACCAAGCTGCAGCAGTAACAGTAGTTTGTGCTGTGCTGCACAATATTTGGATAGATTTCTATGGAGATGTGGATGAGGAAGCGGACTGGGACCACAATCAGCCTCTCCATGTTCCATATATGGGAAACAACGAAATGGGACAAAGAAGAAGAGAGATTGTGGAAGAATTTTTCACATAACTACATTTCAAATAACTAAATTATTTTGTGTATTATTATTAAATATGTAGTTGATGTTGCCGACAATTATGCTGCAATTTTGATCAAATAAAAAATAAAATAAAAAAATAATGATGATACAAAAGATAAGAGTAATTAGTAAGTTCTATTATCTGATTTTAAAGAAATAAAAAAATAAAACTTGAGACTTATTAAAATTAAAAAATGAATCAATATAAAAAAGACAATTTACATCCGGAAAAACTGTGGCGTCATCAGCGGTACACCTATGGTCATCGTCAACAATCACAAAATTGTTGTTAAAGTCACAATCAATATAAAATCAATAGGACTGACTCATTACTTACCAGACCTGTGCACTGCCCCCTCCGGGGTTAAAACGGGGGGGGAATTCCAAAATGGGGGGGCAACTCTGACTTACAATATTTGAATGTTAAGATATAAAACGAGTTTCAGCTCCTGGTAGTTTATAACGATTCTGACTAATTGTGTCATGGTATAATAATAAAATTATTAGTGTATTGTAGGCATACAGGGGCAAGTTGGCCGGGAGTGGGGGGTTAAAAAACCCAGAATTAAAGGGAGGGTTAAAATCTGATAAACGCACTTTACCCATATAGTTTTTAGATTTTGAAGGAAAAATAGGTAAAAAACGCTAATATAAGTTAGAAAGCCTTGTTTATAGCATTTTTATTGCTCAAAACATTCATTTTGTCCTTAAGATTTAAGTTTGAAAGCAGTTAGAAATCATTTTTATGACATTTTTTTTTGTTTTTCAAAAATCGAAGGGGGCCTTTCCTCCCTCTCACTTCTGAGTGTGTGAGGGGGTTAATTAAACCCCCAACTTAGAATTTTTTTTTGGGGGGGGTTAAACCCCCCGTGCTCACATGATTGTAAGCATTACAGCTAATGTTTATAATATATTTCCCAATTGTCACCCTCTTCACCTCTTAACAATTGTCACCCTCTTCAACAAACCTTAAGTCAAAAACAGAAATCATACTTTTGGAAAAAGTCAGTACTCCCAGTAGTCCAATGTCATTGACTATTTTCGGACAAATACCAAATCCTTTGCTTTTGTGAACTGAATAGGAATTACTATAATTGTGGATTTGAATGTGGATTTTTCAAAATTTTTGTTCTTCCAAAACTGACAACTCATAAACACAAAAGTATTTTATTGAAGTTGTGATTAAAAAATAAATGGTATGATTCCTAAACGCGTCCCAAAATTTGATTTGACCCATCCTAAAATAAAAGACACATATAAAACATTTTTGTACACTAAATCAAACATGCTGAGTTTGTTTTGATAGTTATTTTTAAGATGTGGACTTATCAAAAAGAATTATGACCCAACTTATACCCAAAAATGACCTTTTTCAGCATATACAATTTATAATGTTAATAAAAAAATTGTAAACACACAAATTAAATTAAAAACTATGTTTTAACAATGTTAGAAGTATGAAGAAGTAGTAAATTTTAAAAAAATTAAAAAATTGAAAGTTACATAGACCACAAAAAACATGGACAACAATTTTTTTTTAGATTTAAACGCTAATTTAAACTTAGTGTTTCACCAAATTTTTTAAGCCTAAACAAAACCTAAAAATCAAACAAAATTGTAATATAATTGATTTTTATTGAAATAAGTTGTTTTTCAAAAATATAAATTTTTCCACAACTAAAATCTGATGGGTATTTGAATGGTTATTACAAAAAATTGGTTGTTACCATGAAAAAAATAAAAGTATATTTGTAACTTCCGACACTTGGTAATACAAAACAAATAATATTAAATTGATTAAAGGCTTAATAAAAAATATCTTAATAACATAAATTGTACATGCCAAAATAGGGTAACTTTTGGGTATAAATCGGCTTATAACTTCTAATAAAAAGCTCAAATCTCAAAAATAGCCACAAAAATCAAGAATACGGGTCCAATTTAGGGTATGAAGATGTTTTATAAGTGTATTTTACTTTAGGGTCGGTCAAACCGAATTTCGGGACGCGTATGGGAATCCTACCAAAATAAACTTTATTAATTATCTTTTTTTTACAATATTTACTTTAAACTGCAATTCAAAAATTTTAATATATATTTAATTAGCAATAAAGTAAACATATACCAACCTTCATAAGAAATAGAAGATCATAGAAACAATGAATAAACTGCAAATGGATTACAAATTACAACTATTACAAGTTAGCAAAGGGTAAAAAAAAATGTGAAAACTGATTTCTTGGAAATCTTCAAATTTAGTTTTTGTTTTGTCTGTTTGGCCAAACAGGGTACCAAAAAATACGTCCTAAGCTAAAAAATATAGGCCTCAGACTGGTGCCCAGAGGGCTTAGGCCCAAAATCATAAGCGCCAGGGTACAAGTTCCATATGTGTACCAAAATTTGATTTGACCGATTTAACAGTAAATACAAGTTGTAAAACATTTTTATAACCTAAAAAGAACACGTAGACCTATTTTCTGGTTATTTTTAGGATTTAAGCTATTGGTCAAAAGTTATAAGCCAATTCATACCCAAAAAATGGCCTTTTTTAGCAAGTGCAATTTATGATGTTAAGAAAAAAAATTTGTAAACTAACAAACTGAATTAAAACCAATGTTTTAACAATGGTAATAGTCTGAAAAACACATAAAATTTTGAAAAATTGAAATATCGAAAGTAACCTGGACCACCAAAAACATGGACGATAAAATTGTTTCACTTTAAACGCTAATTTAAACTTAGTTTTTCACCGATTTATTGTTCTTAAGCCTAGAAAAAACCTAAAAATCAAGCAAAATTGTAATATAATTGATTTTTATTAAAATAAGTTGTTTTTCAAAAATTTTAATTTTTTCACAACTAAAATTTTGTCGGTATTTGAACGGTTATAAAAAAACATTGGTTGTTGTTACCATAAAAAAATAAAAGTATATTTGTAACTGCCAGACACTTGGTAATACAAAAAATAATATTAATTTGATTTGATTTGATTTGATAATTTGATATTAATTTAATAACATAAATTGTACATGCAAAAAAAGGCAATGTTTTGGTACAAACGGGCTCATAACTTTTTTTCAGAAGTTTAAATCCGAAAAAAACCCACAAAAATGAGGTCTACGTGTTTAATTTATGCTATAAATATGTGTTACAATTTGTAATTACTTTTAAATCATTCAAATTGAATTTTGGTACACGTATGAAACTTGTACCAAGCTCCAGCTGAAAATTTTAGGCGCCAATAGTGTTAGTCAATTAAAAAACCTCAATGACCACCCATATGGTCTAGCTAGATCTCTTAAAACCTTCTCTGACTATGCCCATCACAATGCACACCAAAACCACCAACAAAAAAAAAAATTTTGTACTGCAATTAAATTTTACTTTGTGGGTAAATTACAATCAACAAAAAAGGACGAATTTAATGATTTGAGGTGTTGATTTAATTTGAGGTATTTAATTTGAGGTGTTGATTTGAAAATAGCAATAACAAATAATAATGGGGATATAGGGTTTTTAAAAGCCACATCGCAAAGTAATCCAAAAACTTTTTGTTTTAATTTTCAACTAGCTTTTTAACACGTCAATACAATAGCGCACGAAAACGTAGTAATATCCAAATAATATTTAATATATTACATTTATGATTAACTTTAGCACTTGGTAATTACTCATTTTTTATTTAGTTTAGGTTTTTACTGACGCAGTCGAGTTACATTTATAAATATTTTTTTTGTTTTAATTTTATTTTTTCAGTAAAAAAATTAAAAAAATAATGTATTTTATTTTTTCAAGTATTTCTAAAATATAACAAATATTTATATAAAAATATCCTATTTAAAAAAGATTTTATTTTTTCAATTCATTACAATAATATATAATCCAAAATAAGCGTTTAAAGTCAGTTTTTTTCTACTTTGTCCATAAAAAATCGATGTCCATAGTTTAATCGCGGTTAATTGCAAGATAATCCCGCTTTAGGAATGCTTTAAGATTAAATTTTAATCTCAAGGTTGCATCCTTTACGTGTAAAACCTTAATTCGAACTTAATTTTAAGTAGGATTAAACGTTCAGCATACGACCCCTGAATGAAAGTGTTTAGTGTAGAACGATGTAAAATGACAACCAGCGCCAATCATACGTAGGAGAAAAATTGTTAAACAGCAAGCGTCTAGTACATTTTACAGTTTTAAATATTGCCACTTTGTGGGTATATGTCTCGGCTCTTCCAGTAGCACCCCCCTGACGCTATAAATACAAAAAATCAATAAAAAATGTCATTTTTTAAATTACTAATACAAAATTAAAAATTAAAAACAAAATTTTGCCATACTTTGCTAAAAAAATGTTTAAAATCAGTTTGACCCTCAATTCTGATTTTTAGGGTTTTAGGCTATTCCCTTCAGTTTTGTTAAGTATTTGTAACAAGTCACTGTCACAAGTGACAACCACTTTATATAGTAAGCTTTGTGTAAATATATATCTAAAATATGATTACTATTGTTATGTTACCATGTATGCATTATTTGTGGTTGTCACATCTTCTCGGCTAGTACACAGAGGGGAAGACAGATCACAGTAAACTGTGTCATGTAATGGGCGTTATATTGATTTTAGTAGTTTTCTGAGCTACTGTTACGGTAAATTTATCCAATCTCCAAATATATTATAATTTATAATATAATCCTATGCTATTTATGATTTTAAGTTTTTTTAAGTAATATTCTGGTTTTTGTTGATACTTTATATTTATATTTTGTATTAATATTGGTTAATGATTATACTTTATAATAATATTCGTTTTTTAGGACAGAGGCAGGGCAGAGTTTAGGCTGTGGATATTACATAGGACCGCCTAAAACATGTATCAGCACTCTTCCTAATTTCGGGTTTTATTTAAAGGCCCTACCCCTCACAGGGAATTTTTGGTTATTTTTATATATTTTACAAAAAATACAAAAAAACTAAAAAAATTACCTTGTTGACTAAAAACTTTAGTTCCAGCCTGTGGCACATCAAAGTATGCTGTAAAAAGCTTAATCCTGTCTGAAGATAATGCAAGTACAATTCTTTCACGTTTTGATTTTCATATCTAAACAAAACTATGTATTGCGACCCCGCTATTTCATAACAGTATAAACAAAAATATATAATAAAGGAAAAATTAGATACTATCCGATTTAAATGGGATTCCATTTAAATAGGTCTCATTTAAATGGGATTCCATTTAATTGGGATTCCATTTGTCAATAAAATACATAAATAGCCAATATATACAGACGATATATTACATAGTCACACTTTTTGTCTTCAATTTATATCATTTTTTATGAAAATCTTATCCCAGTGTCCAGTAGCCCACTATTTTTTTGTTGTGCAGAATATGGCAAATTTGTACACTCCAAAAATTTTTTTTTTCAATAATTTGGAAAAAAAAACAATTTTTGTATTTGATTTGTATTTGAAAAATTGATGAATAGGTATAAAAAAAACTCGCTAAAAAAGTCCACGCAAAGAAAGCTGCAATTTTCTGCTTAGTTTTTTGATACCTAAATTATTACAACTGGTGTAATATTTATCTAGATAAGTTGTGCAAAAATCCTGCGATTTGTTTGGACAAAACACAATAATAAAATAATTAACACACTTCATAATAAAAGGAGGAAATGAATTATGGTTTAGATGTTTTGTATATAAATTTCCTCGCTAATTACTATGTCCAATCTAAAGTTATAGGGATTGTAAGTTTAATTTTGGGAGGTGTTAAGTTTGGGTAAACCCAACAACACAGCAACTGGGATACCCTTATCCACATTATACAAATTTATAGGCAAAAAGCTTGATAAAGTTTTATTATTACTTTCTGAAAACAAAACTGCTGTTTAGCTAACAGGGCAGCTCGAATTAAAAGACTTTGTTTTTGATACTTGATTTTTGTTTTATTAGTATTTTATTGTTATGGTCCACCCTGTAATAAAACTTATTCTCTAAAGTTTTTTGATTGAAGAATAATGGTGTAATAATCCCGGCCTAAGGATTGAGAAATTATTCTGTAACTCCTTAACTGAAGAGAAAAGAAGAATTAAAAAACCGTAAAAACGATTTTTCAAAGACATGTTAGTGGTACTTTTGCTTGTAGGAACTTAAAGCAAGACAAAATACTACTTGTATATTGGAACACAACATATAAATTTTATAAGTGTTTAAGCCGAATTTGATTTTGACTGAATTTACTTTTTCTTCAGGTGCAAAGTACCAACGATTAACCAACCAACGATTAATTAGTTTAACCTAATTAACTTATGGATATAATATGAGTTAAACCCATATTTTTGAGGTATCATTGGAATAGCCAGGGAATGTTGTGAGGGGGTTAAAGCTTTGAAAAAAATTATTACAAGAACATTTTTAGACTGGACAAGGCATTTTCACCATAGAGAGACCCTATGGATTGTGTGTGTGTGTGTCTGTGTGTGTGTGTGTGTGTGTGTGTGTGTGTGTGTGTGTGTGTGTGTGTGTGTGTGTGTGTGTGTGTGTGTGTGTGTGTGTGTGTGTGTGTGTGTGTGTGTGTGTGTGTGTGTGTGTGTGTGTGTGTGTGTGTGTGTGTGTGTGTGTGTGTGTGTGTGTGTGCGCGCCCGCGTGTGTGTGTGTGTTTGTGTGTATATGTGTGTATGTTTGTGTTTTGTGTTTTTGTGTTTGTGTTTTGTGTTTGTGTTTATGTGTGTGTCTGTGTGTATGTGTATGTTAGTGTGTTTGTGTTTTGTTCTTGTGTTGTGTGTGTTTGTTTGTGTGTGTGTGTGTTAGTGTTTGTGTGTGTGTTTGTGTGTGTGTTTTGTGTGTGTGTGTGTGTGTGTGTGTGTGTGTGTGTGTGTGTGTGTGTGTGTGTGTGTGTGTGTGTGTGTGTGTGTGTGTGTGTGTGTGTGTGTGTGTGTGTGTGTGTGTGTGTGTGTGTGTGTGTGTGTGTGTGGGTGTGTGTGTGTGTGTGTGTGCGCCCGCGTGTGTGTGTGTGTTTGTGTGTGTGTGTTTGTCTTGTGTGTGCGTGTGTGTGTGTGTGTGTGTGTGTGTGTGTGTGTGTGTGTGTGTGTGTGTGTGTGTGTGTGTGTGTCTGTGTCTGTGTGTGTGCGTGTATGTGTGTGTGTTTGTGTTTTGTGTTTGTGTGTATATGTGTGTATGTTTGTGTTTTGTGTTTTTGTGTTTGTGTTTGTGTTTATGTGTGTGTGTGTATGTGTATGTTAGTGTGTTTGTGTTTTGTGCTTGTGTTGTGTGTGTGTTTGTTTGTGTGTGTGTGTGTGTGTGTGTGTGTGTGTTAGTGTGTGTGTGTGTGTGTGTGTGTGTGTGTGTGTGTGTGTGTGTGTGTGTGTGTGTGTGTGTGTGTGTGTGTGTGTGTTAGTGTGTATGTTTGTGTTTTGTGGTGGTGTATATAGTAAAACAATAAAAAGTCAAAACCAGAAATAGAAATTTTTGATTCAAAAATATTAACACTTTAACAAAGTTTGACGAGTGTTTGTTTATAAAAACCAATACTTGCTTATAAATAAACTACAATTATACTAAAGTTTATTTAATTTTAAAAAATAGACTCAAATATTATTCTCATTATTATCAAATATTAAATGTTAAAATATGTGTTTAATGTGTATGAAAACTGTTGGCCTCAAAAATATTTAATTTTTTGTTAATATATGACTAAGATTTCATTTTGAATTTTTTTAGAATTTGACACAAACACAAATTTTGTGATGCTAACAATCAACTAGAAATTGAACGGTAAAATGATTTTACTAAAATCCAAAAAAAAAACAAATATGGCCTTTTAATAATCATAAATTTTCAACGAATAAACTATCGAAGCTTTAAATTTCCTTAATCCACATCTTGCCACAATTTTGGAAAAATTAATTCCAATTTAGAACGGAAAATTGTGGATAACGCCATAAACACAACAAAGTTTTATAAGTTTTTTTTTATTTACGTTAAGAAAGATAACTTCTCCTCTAAAAGTATTTTCGCCAATGAATAATGTGCAGTAAATAATTTAGAGGAATTTTAAAAAAAATTGTTGCGATTTGATTTGTCACATGATTTATTTCAACCAATTTAAGCCCAGTTAAATTTTATTTTATTTAAGGTTTCATTTATTTCATTTCATTTATTTATATTTTCAAGTGTAGTTTTAACTAGCTTATGTATGTTTCTTGTTATTTTAACCAAATAAATAATTCAATTAAAATTCAATCTCATTTACCAAAAAACGAAATTTTCCATAACTTTCCAGTGAGATTTTAAAACCTGGTTTACACTGGAGTGGGAAGTGACAAGTGACGCGTTCACATTGCATCAACAATAATGGTGTAAAGAATTTTTTAATTTAGAGTGTCTATCACTAAATAGACGATGTTTGGTTTTTTCCTGGTTTTCGGTGACAGAATATAGACAATGTTTTGTGGGTTTTTTGTTGTTTATGGCTACAGAATATAGACAATGTTTGGGGTTTTTTTACTTACGGTGACAAAATATAGACAATTTTTGGCGGTTTTTTGTTTACGGCGACAGAATAATTTGGAATAACTTTCAAAATCTGCAATAATCTTAAATTTTTTGTTTGAAAATTGTTTGTCAATAATTTAGATTTGTTTTAAAATTAAATTTTTGGAGTTTAATTTGATTTAGACCACTGTTTAAGTTCATTATTTTTTGTTTTAATGCAAGCTTTTAGAAATTCATTTCTACAAAGTTTTATATTATTTATACTTCTTTGTATTTAACAATTTTATAAATTATTTAAACAATAGTTTATAACAAGATAATTTCAAACACTTTTTAATTTAAAACATGATTTCATTGATGAAAGTTTTACGTTTACATAAACAAATCTTTAAACAAAGTCTTTTTTGTTTTAAAATTTGTAATCAATAGTTTAATTATTCATAAAAATTAATTTTTTATTTGATTTGAATTATACTGTCGCGTTTGATTTTTTAAACTATAATAATTGTTTCCCAATTATCCTTTTGGACATAAAACTTTAAGAATTAAATAATAATCTCCAATAATTTTGTGATGAGTTCACATACTCTGTGCGTAATTAAATTGTATTTTTCCAATCAGTTTCTTCGGATTATACAAATATGTGTTTCTGCTTTTGCCCATGTTATTTATTATTCAAAAGGGGACATTTACTATGCACGGAGGGACCAAGATTTCATGGGAATCGGATTCCCGTGGTATCTTGCTATGGGGATTTTTCCTACACAAATTCCGGCGTCTGGCGCGCCGTTTTTTCCCACTATTTTGTTCATAAAACGATAGGCGCTTATTTCAATTCCGCGCAACTTGAGATAAAACTTGAAACAAAGTAGTTGTCAGGGTAACTCATAAGGCGAAAGTTGAAAAAAAGCCAGATTCACGGGAATCCAATTCCCGTGGTATCTTGCTGGGGGGATTTTTGCTACACCTGAGAAGGGTGGAACAAACACGATTTCAGCGCACATTTTTAATAAACACTCTTCAATACAGATTACCTAAACCTTTAGATTGGGATAAAGTTATTTCAGCTACTAACGATTGTTTTGAAAATCTAATTAATCATTTTTCACGAAAATTCAAAATTAATGTTATTCATCTTATTGATTTTCGAAAATGGACTCAATTAATTATTTCAAACCGTATAAAATTCTGTAAAACAAATGATTTCACTATTTCTTATCCTGATGGTAACTTTAACAAAAAACTTATCAAGAAATATCTTGAAAAACTTAATCATAAATTTAGTATTACTACTATCAACAAGGCTAGCATTAATTTTGGTCTCATTTGTAAAAAATTCTATGTTACTGTTATTTGCAACGAACTTGGTATTGATATTATAACCAATTCTAGACAATTAAATATTCAAGGCAATAATGTATACAAAAATATTTCCAATGTAAATATTGACGATATAATTAGGAAACATCAGCATTTTAGTACACAATTTGGTTACAATATCAGCGAAGAACAGTTATGCCTACCGTTACTTTTTAGTATACTAAATTACATAAAAATCCTATAGAATTTCGTCATATAGCCGGTGCCAGTAAATTTAGTACTAAACCTTTATCCATTGTGTTAAGTACAATATTAAAATTTCTTGGTAATAATTTTAAAAGTTATTGCTCTACTTTAAAAGATAAAATCGGCTGTACATACTAGTCTATTGATAATTCATTGGAAGTCTTAAACAAAGCTAATAATATAAACAGCATTGTCAAAATGTTTAGTGGAGATTTTAGTACACTGTATACTAGTTTATTTCACGATACAGTATTAACTAATCTTACAGGTCTAATTAATATTTTATTTAGCAACGCAGGTAAAAAATATCTTATAGTTGGGTATAATATGTTATTACTCATATATTTCAAATAATAATGTTTGCTTTACCAAGGAACAAATTTTACAAATTATTAATTTCATTGTAAAAAATTTGTATATAATTTTTGCTAAAAAAATTTTTTGGCAAAGCTCAGGAATACCCATGGGTGGTAATGCTTCCCCACAAATTGCCGACTTAACGTTATCGTTTTTAGAATTTAAATATTTGAAATCTAATTTAAGAAATCGTATCAAAACCAAATATACATTTAGATATATTGATAATTTAATTTGTTTCAACTGTAGTAATTTCTATGAAATTTGTAAAGAAATTTATCCTACAGAATTACCACTTTCTGACACCAGTATATCTGATAAAATTATTAATTATCTAGATCTTCATATTATTACAGATCATAATGGCAATCAAATCATTAATGTTTTCAATAAGACGGATGAATTTAATTTTAAAGTTATAAGATATATGCGAAAATCCAGTAATATCAGCCGAAAAATTGGGCTTAATGTATTTTTTACCCAAGTAATCAGATTTTCACGTATTTGTAATACTACAAAAAATTTTTTTGAAAAAATTAAAATTTTATATTTTGAATTTTTACAACTAGGGTACAACAAAATGAACTTTTCGAACAATTAAAAAGATTTTTTGTTAAATATAAACCAACCTTGCTAGATTTGGTATTTTTAATACTGATAGTTTCAATAAGGCTTTAAAATTTTGATTTCATTAGCTTGTACTTTAAAAGTTCATTGTTTTGTTTTTGCATTTAAAATTGATTTTTATGTTTTCAATTAAAGTTAATTGTTAGTCAAATATCTTTTTTTCAAAAAATTTGCATAATTACGTTCACATTCTGTTAATCCATGTATAATTAAGGTGTTTAAACCAAGGGTGTACTTATTTTTTGGTCTTTTTTGTAATTGTTAATTCTACGTGGCGGGTATTATTTATTCATTTTTAATTTAATTTATTTGATTTAATTTTTTTAAATATTTTTATATATTTATTGTTTGTTTTTGTTAAATTAAGCTTTATTATTATTATTATTATTATTATTATTATTTTGGACTGTTACACGTGCTAGAACCTTGCTGCCAAAACTAATTTCAATTTTTTATGCAGATTAAATTTTTTTTTCATTTTTCCCTTAGAAATTCTTTTAAGCGTTTTTCTAATTTTGTTTTATTAAAAAAGTCCAGCTTGTTTCTAGTTGTAAAATAAGTATAAATAGTTGTAAAATAATAGCCTCTGCGGATGACGCGCAACTATTTTACTTATTTGTCCATTACACGTCCAGAGAAGCGCAGAAACGTGTAACTTTTGTTTTTGGTTATATATTATTATATTCTTTCTAATTATTTAGGCCTTCTGTCTATTTTTATTTTTTTATTAATTATTTTTAATTTATTTTTTAGCTTAAAGTTGTAAATATTTTTTCTGGGTTTTTCCAAAAAATTTCCATTCTTTTTGCTCTAAAACTTTTTGTTTTTGCTATTAGATATTTTTTCTATGAGTGGTAATATTTGTTTTAACACTAGTAAACACACTATCAGTATTTACTTAAAAACTACTCTACCTGTAGTTTGTGTATTAACTACTCTACCTGTAGTTAATAAAATACTATATTGTTGTTATTTCAAATAGTCTTTAGTATTATAGTCAAATGTTATTTGTTATATGTGTCAATATCGCAATAAAATATTCAATGTGTCAATGGCAATATTTTTGTTTGTAGTACTTCTATAGAAGCATGGAAATTCGATTGCACTGCAGAAGACATCTGTCTGCGCCTGTGTCTGGAGTATACAAGGGAGAAAAATTGATAAATTTGAAAAACACCCAATGAACGCTAGCGAGAGAACAGGGGCCCAATAGACTCAATGTGAATACATATTGGCGGGGTGAAAATGCCAGTAGTAGTCTACTGAGCAGCAAACTACCTCATTAAATTTTGATAAAGTTTAATAACGTACAACAAAATAATTTTAAAAGCAATAAACAAACAGTGAGAAAACACATTTTAAACAATGAATATATAAAAACAAATTTTTAATATAATGTTTTGGTTATAATGCTTTAATTAGTCAAATTTTGAGTTATTTAATTATATGATGTAAGCATTAGCTGAGTGTTTTATTTTTATGGTTATGATATTATACGTCACAAACTCCATCCATAATGGAGCAATATGCCTTCAAGATGTCAGCCATTTGAAGCAAAATATTTCTTTACACACAGCGCTAGCGGGCATTCAGCACTTCTGGGCGTCTGTGTATTTTCCCTGCAGTTTTTCACGTGAAAATCAGCGTCGTTTAAACCACAAAACTTTAAAGCAATGATTGCTAAGCGATTTTTCATGTGACAAACAATTGACCAATAAGAAGCACCTTCTTATTTGTTGGATTGTAAAAAGTGAAAATCTGACTATTGTGTTTCCTGGTGTCCCTCATGCTGCATCTGATTTTTTTTGTCTTTTCAATAAAAAACTTAACGTCATTTAAAATTGTTTTTTTGAGAACTTTATCAAAACTTCATACAAGACTACGTATTTTCTATTTTTAATTTTCTCTTTAATTAAAAAGCAACATCGTTCAGCTTAGTGCCGGCTATCAAAAGTTCTCAGTGTAGAGTTTTGTCTGAATTGCTCTCGCCACGTTTAAGCAGAAATGCGACGACCAAATCATCATCCAGTCCTAGGCAGTGCGTTTACATCTGAAATCAAACATCAAGCCGATACTTTGTCCACTACTTGTAGGGGCGTAAATGTGTGTGGAAAGGAATGTAATGATGTAGCAGGTTATAGGTCTATAAATTAAGTTTTTCATGATTGTGATGTGAATTTGTAAAGTCTGGAATGAAATGGTTGTAATATGTTGGTGGTTGGTATAATGAACTTGGGTGCTATATAAATAAAATAATATTGAGAACTTATCAAATAACATACAAACTATATTTCCACCGTTCAATAAGATATCTTGTCTCCCAGAAAAAATCTCTTAGAAGCAGGCAAATATTCTTCTTGTAGCGCCAGCATGACCCTCGGAAACACAGTATCCTGGCCTATTGTCTTTGGTGTGCAAGATACCTCTGATAATTCTTCCAACTCTAACCCTGTATTGGTCGGTTGTTTGTCACATGAAAAATCGCTTAGCATTTATTAGTTAAGATTTTTTTGGTTTAAACGACACTTTTTTTGATGTGACAAACTCTAGGAAGCCATACACAGACGCGCATTCGTAGTTTATATGCCTGCTAGCTCTGTGTGTAAAGAAATATTTTGATTTCAATGGGCATGGGCGTAGCCAACGGTAATCTAGGGGGTCTAGACTCCCTTTTTGGGTCGGTAGAGGGAAAAAAATTGGGTTAGACCCCCTTTTGGTATAAAAATTTGGGGGTCTAGAACGTCCATTTTTTAAAAATTTTCTCACGCTTTGCTCTGCTCAGCGCTCAATTAATTATATAGTATCCACTTCCTAATTTGTGTTATTTTGTTTTGTAATCTTGATATGACCACGCTGGACCCACCCCATTCTTGATGTTTTAATTGGTTCTTAGTTCCAAATTTGTGTTACTTTATTTTGTAATCTTGATCTAACCATGCTGGATGGACCCCCCCTTTAAATTATTATATAGTGGGATTAAAAATTTAAAGGTTAGGAGAAGTAATTTTAAAAACATTTTCTCACACTTTGCATTGCTTAGTTACTTGTAATTCAATGTACTGGTACTCATTTTTCAGTTCTTAATGTATTGGAAATCAAAAATATAAAGAATCATATTGTTCATAAATTTTTTATCTTTGTTTTCTAGATTTATTTAATTGAATAATAGGAAAATAATGAATTATGCGACATAAACAAGGCAATAAACACAAATTTTTTTAGCCTTTTTATAACGTTTAGGATTTGGAACCCCCTGGACCCCCTCCCCCTTTTGGAAATTTCGTTCAGGGTTGGAACCCCCCCCTTTCCAAAAACCTGGCTACTCTCACGCCAATGGGTAACAACAGGGGATATCCCAGAGGCATACTGCTTAGTTATTTCGGTTTGTTTGTTAGTATAATTTGGATTTAACTGGACACCAACCTTCTTGTAAAATTCTGAATTAATATGATTAATTGCAATGATAATTATTTTTAAAAGTATGATTTTTTTGTTTTAAATTGTGATTGTTTTATGTGGTGTATTCTTTTCGGCCTTTGATGTAGTTGTTTATGAATTTTGTGATTGTTGTTGGTACTAGTGTTTGTGCGAGTTTGTGTATGAGTGTGTGGTGATTGACTGTATCAAAAGCTTTGTACATGCCTAGTGCTATGACAACTGTACAGTGTGGTGGTTTTGGTTTGTTGAAACCTGCTGCTATGTGAGTGTAAAAGGTTGTGGAGTGTATGCTGTGCTGTGTATGTGGAGTGTTGTTTTTTAAAGTCGAGTTGGTATGTTGTGTTTGGTATGTTGCTTGTAATGTATGGGAGTATAATTTTTTCGCAAGTTTTTGTGAGTGCAGATATGAGTGAGATGGGACTGAATGATTGGATGTTGTTGACGTTTTTGTTTGGAATAGGAATGTAGTTGGGGAGTTTCCAACTGTGTTGTATTGTGTTTGTGTTCATGATGTTAGTTTAGAGATGTGTGAGGTAATGTAGTGCTTTGTTGCCTAAATGTTTGAAGTGGTGTATGTTTGTGTTGTCAGGCCCAACTGAATTGTTTGTTTGGCTGTGTTGTATTGCTGTGATTGTTTGCTGTAATGTTAGTGTGATGGGTGTGGATTTTAGTTAATGATGGCGGGTGTAATTTTGCTGTTGTATGTCTTGATGTTTGGAGTCTGCTTGTCTGAGTGTGTTGCGGTGTTGTTTGAGTTGTATCATATGTTGTGGTAATGGCCTGTTTGTGTGCTTAATGTGACCTTTGGGAATATGTGCTTTGCCTGCTTGAATAATGAGTTTTGCTTGCCAGTTTGCTTTTCTGTAATTTGTGAATGTTGTTTTGGTGTGTTGTTGTTTATGCGTGTGCACGTTTAGTGTTGTGGGTATTGGTAGGTGGTCTGAAATAAGTGCATGTATTGTTTTCCATGAGTGGGTGTTGTTGATGTTTGCTGAGATTGTTGTGATGTCTGAAGATGTTTGTTGTTGATTGGTTGCTGTTGGTTTGCGTGTTGGTGTCTTTGTGTTGAGTATTGTGTGTTTTGGGTTTATGTTACTGGTGATGATTGTGTTGTCTTGCTGGGTCAGTTGGTGTATGATGTGCGTTGTGTCTGCTATTTGGTTGTTTTCTGTTGTTGCTGATTAAGTGTCCCTTGGAAGGAATGTAGATGTTTGCACTGTCTATGTGTTGCTTTTGTGTTTTGTGTATGCGTGTTATGAGCAGCTCTGAGGTGTTGTGTGTTTGTTGTGGAATTTGAGTACGATTAAGTTGGAAGAAGATAGTGTCTTTGTGTATGTATATGAGTAGTCCTCCCCAGTTTTGCCTTGTCTGTCTTGTATGCACGCGGTGTAGTCTTGTGGTTTTGGTGTGTTTGTTTGCGATGCCTTGAGTTTTGTTTTTTGCACTGTGATGATGTCTGCTTGAGTTTTGTTGGCGAGCATTTGTAGCTCTGTGATGCTTGTGTTAATGCCATGGATGTTTATTTGTAGTATTTTTAGTTTTGATTTGGAGTGTTGAGTGTTAGTGTTGTTTTGTGCTTGTTGTGCTGTGGTGTAGGTTGTGAGTGTTTGCTGTTTGTTGTTTGTGTTGTGTTATTGTGTTTTGGTGCTTGTTTGTTGTTTTGTTTTTGTGGTTGTTGTTTTTTTGTGCTTGGTGTAGGGTGTGTATTTGGCAAGACCATGTTGGTTGTTGTTTATATTGTTTGAGTGTGGTTTACCCGCATTTTGCATGTACCCAGTGTGGTGTGTGTTTGATTTTGCATTGTATTAGTGTTTGTTTGTTGGTAATGTTTTTGTTGCATACGTGTCATATATTACTGTGACCCTGGGACCAGTGTTGGTTTCGACATCCGCCGCGCGCAGTATTTGAAGCTCCAGACTCAATTTTTTGTATTTGAAGCTCCAGACTCTCCATACAGTTTTCTTAAGTATGGGATTTGGAGTTTTTCTGAGCGTAAAATCTTGTGTAATACAAAAATATAGAAACAACCTGCCAAAAAGGGCTTCAGTGCATTAAAATCCATGGGTAATCATTGCGCAATTCTTTGCACATAATGAGATAAAGCGTGATTTAATTTCATTTTTTTGTGAAGTAATAAAAACAGCATTAACACAATGGGTATAAAGAATAAGCAGCAAAAGACAACAAATAATGTAGCAAAAGTGCACTGTTCTCTCTAGTGAAAATTTCATAACTTAAATTTTTGTCTATCATATGCAAATCTAAATATCTAATAAAAAAATGGAGGTTAATTTGCTCAAAATGGCAGTGAGGAGTTGATTTAGTTTAGTTTAGTGAAATTTAAAGCTCCAAATAGTATATATTTATTGAAATTTATGATTATTAGAAGGTCATAATATTTTTTTTGTATTTTTTAATGGATAAAACAATTATGTTGTTTTATCGATTTACGGATTATTTGTTTATAATTTAATTTTACTCTCACTCTGGTCGTGGTATCTGTGGCACAGTCAGATCGCTCGTCATCCAATTTTAGAGACGCCCCGAGATTGATTCCCACAGAAACCATATTTTGTTAATTTTTTATTTGATTTGTTTTGTTTGATATTTTTTTTTAGATTTTTTTTTTTAAATTTAGTTAACATTAAAAATCATCATTCGTAAACAGAATCTGTTGCCTACTTTTCGTCAATTAGTCAAGTTTTTGTCATTTCAATATCTTAAAATAATATAAACTCTATAAATATAATAATTCAAAAGTTAATTGTATGTAGTGTGGCGGAGAGTGCGTGGTAGGTTAAAAATTATTTTTAGTATTTTTTGCTGGTGTAATAAGGCTGTCATTTCGCCGTGGTTCAAAACATATAATTTGTCATATTCAAATTACAGTAATCGCGTTTGTTGTCGCGCGTGCTAAACAAACTATTTCATGCAGTTTGCAATTTGTGTTGTAAAACCAGGGGCAACAAGGATACCATATTATTGTTTTGGCTTTTTAATTATCAAACAGTTGTACTACAATTAATAGAAACAGGTCCCTAGTTGGCTTAAAACTTCCGTAAGCTAGTATATTTAAACTTTGAGTTTTATTTTATATTGTTTCATTGGAGATGCCGACACTGCGGTTAGCTTCCACTAACCTAGGTAGGGAATGTATTTGAGGCGAGAGGATCTCATTTGGCTGAAATGACCTCCTCTCCTCTGAGGTTTATTTTTGGTGACGCGATATAATTAATTATTATTTGGCAAAATGGCTCGAATCGTCCATAGCCAGAACAGGTAAAAGGGAAACCCACTTACAAGTAGAAAATTATGTAAAAGGCATAATTTACAAATTAGCAAGGTTGAGTAAACCCTCCGTGGGGTTATTGTCAATAATAACCTTGCTCCAAAATTTTGTTTTTAAATAAATAACCTCTTAGCAAGTATTTCTTAAATTTCCTGAATGTTGTTTTTACCTCAAAATACTTGTCATTTACTCATTTACTTATTTACGTATTTACAAATTTACATATTTTTAAATGCGTCAAAGTTGCTTAAAAGTGTGATTCGAAGTCAATCTTTTTGTCTTTGATTTTGATAATTTTTTGTGAGAATTTTATCCCTGCTCCCAATAACACACAAAAATTTTTTCAACAAAATATCTTTAGTGGTTCAAGAGTTATGACCCTTCCAAAAATGACCTTTCCAAAATGGAGTTATGACCCTTCCAAATTTTTTGACAATTCTGTATGTGTAAGGTTGCTCAATGGGTATAAAAATTTAAAAGTTACAAATCTGTTTTTCCTTCACTTCGGGTTTTTAGCAAAAAAATCGAGGATTTTTTGTGCGAGTAACGCAATATCTCAACAAATACTCTACCAAATTTAACGATCAAGATATAAAATTAAAGTAGAAGGTAGCCGCTTTTTTTCAGTGCATGAATAGTAACTTAAAACGTTATACCTATTGAGAAATCTTTCATATACATAATTGTCAAAAAACGCCATTTTGGGGGGCTCATAACTCTTGAACAACTGGAGATATTTTGTTAAAAACAATTTTTGTGGGGTATTGGGCAGGGGTAAGGTTTTCACAAAAAAATATCGAAATCAAAAACTGAAAGTTGGACTTAACACTGCACTTTTAAGGCTGTCAAGCCTACGTTTTTCAGTGTAAAACGCTATATTTTTTGTGTCAAAACTATTGTAAATTCATGCACAGTTTCGCCACAACGCGAACTGTTTTCTTGTTTGTAAATAATCACTAATAAATAATACTTGTCATAAAATATGTCATAACAACTTTAATAGGCAGTAAAACCAGCCAAAACTACCATAATAATCTATTCAAACCATAACGCAATATAAATACAAATTATCTCTATTCAGCCCGCACTGAAAACGTGCTAAATACATAAAATAGGCATAAATCATTTGTGTAATACAGACCCGCGCGACTAAAACCTCCCCTTTTCCAACTAAAAACACTCTAGTAATTTTAATGTTTAAAATAATCTTAAATATCTGACAAATATTCATACCAGGTTCATCTGTTGATTCATTGAAGCTCACTCAAAATAGCAACTTCTGTGAATAACATTTTGTGGCACTGAATGCTTAGCTTCAGCCACAACACAAAGATCTCCACGGGCTTTTTCATAACCTGTTATAGTTTGGTTTTACAGAAGTTCTGCTAATTTTTGGCCAACTGACCACTTGTACTTTCAGATAATTTTTGACGTCTGAAGATTGAAAAGACTTGGTAATATATTTGAATGAACTGTCAAGGACAGTTCAATTTACAACCAATCTAAATTTTTATAAAACCCTTGCCAAGAGGTTTCATCAAAGGGTCAAATTATCTTTCGTCTAGCGGTTGGTTGACTGGTAAATTTCTGGTTCAACAGTAGACTGATACAAGTTTTTTTGTTGGAACTGTTCAAGACAGTTCTGTACACTTGTCGTATTTTTTAAACCTGTACAACTAATGTTCCACTGCAAAAAATTTAGTAACCATTCAACTCACAGTAGCAAATCTACTTCAATTCCAAGTGGGTAAAATTCAACATTTGATTCCTCATTTAGTCCATTTTTGAAGGACTGAGTAATCTCAGTCCAGCTCTTATTTTTGCAACTCCCCCAGTTAACGTTTCACAAAAGTTGCTTAAATTTATCAATGTTAATTCATAGATTTCAATTTATCTAATTCACGCTTCAACTTTGTCACCAGATTTTTGTTGATAAAATGAGGTTTTTAAAGGCTGGGAAAGCTCCCAGCTAAAACTCCCGTTTTTTTTTGCTGAGTGCTTTGTTGACCTAGCGGTTGACGGAGCGTATTACACTCTTCTTTTTATTCATAAACTAAATCTACTTGTTTGTGTGTAACGACTCTTTTTAACTGTTTTTTATATAATGTAGAAAGTAAGTACAGTAATAATCTTTCAGCATAGGAAGTACAGTAATACCCCTATGTAACGATGGAAGAAGTTTGTCTATTATACTGGCTTTTTTTCCCTTTTCTGCTCTTACATTTTGGAGCCGATCAGGCCGCTAAAATTTATATTTTTCTCTCGTGTGGGCAAAAATTTTTTTTATAAAATAACCTTCTTGGTGTTACATGTACTTATTTCAAAAATTTCTCTTTTATTCTCTGGCCAAAGATAACTCTAGTGTAGGTTGTCATTTATTGAATTATATTATATTGTGTATAATTACATATAATTATCCCTCCCCAAATCCCGCCCTGAACGATTGCATATTTATTGAGGCAAGAGTTCCACATAATTTTTTTATCTGAGTGATAAATAAAATGATGCAATGGTCGCCACCTCCTATGGGGGAACTATGGAGGGGAACTACTTAATGAGAAGAAGAAAAAGGCGAGGTCTTCTCTGCGAGCAGGGCGCCTATTGAAAGTGAAAGGCTGAATAAAACTACTACAAAATATATAAAAAATAGAAAAACTAAAATTGTACAACAACGGTAAAGCGCATATTTGTCAGAAGATTCTGTTAATAGTGATCCTCCTCCCAGCCAGGTTGGGGAACTGAAGAAGGCACAGAATCGGGAACCCCCTCAACCATAACGCCCCCCCTCCAACTTAGAAGAACAGATGTCACAATTAATGAACACAAGGGCAGCTGCATTTCTATGTTTTTGGAAACCCAAAACCGTTTAAATAAAGTTGAAAAACTAACCAACGGTTGGAAGAAAGACTGAGAAGTAATGAACGGAACCCTTTGCCCGTTTGTTTTTACCCCAATTCTACTGAGCTTGCGCAGCAGTCCCCTAAAGCAGAACCCCTGAAAAACAACAATCAAACTTTTTCATGCGATCAAAATATTCAAAATCTATCCACTTCTGAAGGATGTAAAGTTCGTTATATGAAAATTTAGTTTCAAAAATGTCCCCCTACCCTCCACCTACACCGGACGCTGTACATAGATCAAGCCTTAGACAGACTTGCTAAAGACGCATACGACAATTTAGAATACTATATTTGTGACCATTATAATCTAGTGCTTAATCAACTTTTAGACTATTGATAATATGGCCGCACAGTAGCAGATCAACTCCATACTAAGGTGCAAAGTAAAAATGAATACAATGAAATGAGCAATTAATTAAATGAGGAATTTGCATCACAAATTTGTAGGTTAGTCAACACAGCCTACCCCGCCGAAAACTTTTCTTCTGAACAGAGAGCCAAAAATTGTGTGCGATATTTTAGGAACAGTTTGAAAGACTTGATCAAATGTGAGCTTGGTATGTGGGATCCTCCTAAGAAATATGTCAAAGCTGTTCGCAAAGGAGTTAGGGCTGAGAATTTATTAAAAACGAACGCTAATAAAAAATCAGTTATTGCTTATTCAAGTTCCGCAGACCCTTTGCCGCGTGGTGGAAGTCAACCCCCATACCCAGGGGGCGGGGCACGTGAGGCACCGGAACAAATAATAATAATAACCAAACCACACAAAATCAAGGAGCGCCAGGGTTCCTTACCAGATGATCAAACACAGGTGGGAAATCAAAACGGGAATAATTCACTAAACGGAGGAACAAGACAATGGGCGTCTGATGGCAGGCCCATATGTGACTATTATTTCAGATCGAAGCATACTAGTCGTTTTGTTGGTACAAACAGGGTAATAATCAAGAATATGATAGATGCAGAAGAATGACATCAAATCGCAATCAAAATTTTAGGTTTACTAATCAAAACTATAGTAATAATAATAATGCATACAATAAAAATAGTAATAACATGAGCAATAACCAAAATGGGTATAATGACATACATCAACAAAGTAACTATTAACCTCAAAACAACTTTCCTTCACAAAATAATTTCCCGCAAAACCAAAATAATTATTCCAATCAGCAGAACTATTCTCAAAAAGTCAATCCTCAACAAAATAATTATTAAAAAAAGGGTAAATTTTTCTTTTTATTGCAATTGGTTTACTACTGAACGTTCTGCAATAAAAACTGTCCCGAGAGACCTTGAAAGAGCCTTTTTTTGAAAAAAAATAAATTTTTTTGGTAGTTGTGCCAAAATGGCACTCCACTTTAAGCTTCTACTGAATCCTTCAAAGGCCCTAGCGATTTCAGCATGCTTGTTGAAGATCTGCTTCAGATCCGCCAGACGCTCAATGACCCATTTTTCCAGCTGGTCTTCAAACTCCTTTTTGAAATGCAATGGCTGGTGGTGAAGTTGAAACGCTCCTTTGGCCACGCCATCCAGATGTTTTCCAACCGCTCCAGAGCTTTTATCCCGGCTTCTCTAATGTTTTTGTTGGCCTGGAAGTTTATTCCGCTGGATTTGATGGATGCCAGGGATGCAAATTTTGCAGCTGCACTGGAAGTGCTGAACTTGAAACAAGATTTTGTAGGATTACTTTCTTGATTATTCATTCATAAATTAATCTTCTCAGTGTTTTTGTATTTATTTAAAAATTTTCTATTTCATTGGCTATCCTAAGGTAACTCTAGTGTAGGTCGTTATTTATTGAATTAAAATTTATTGTGTATAGTTACGTGTGTATAACCATCCCTCCCCCAATCCCGCCCAGAACGATTGCATATTATTGAGGCAAGAGTTCCTCCGTTTTTACTTCCCCCTTTTACTGATTAGTGACTTCCCCTTTTACTGATATTAATCTTATTAAATTAACGTGTTTTTGGTTTGGTTAAAACACTTAAGATTTTTTGGTGATTTGTGATCTTCTTGGCAAAAGCTATCGTTTTGCCCGGCCCATACCTCTTGCCAAGCTTTTAGCTAATTTCAGTTTAGCCGCGCCTTAGCTTTAGTACTAAGCTCAAAAAACCTTTTAGTACTAAAGCACTTTAGCATTAGCTTTAGTACTAATGACACCCATAGCCACACCATGTTCATATCAGACTAGTTCACATCTTTAAACATATGCCTGGGGAAAAATCGTCCCTCTTTCCTGCTCTATTCTTAAAGTTTTTTCAACGCTCCAAAATATGATTAGTACAAGCATTTATTCATATTTTTTCTATTTTTATCGGATTTTTTTCTTACATAAAAGTTGCTATTTTTCTAATTTAAAGCATATCTTTTTTATTTTAAAAATTTTGTTTAAATTGTTGTGACAACAAAAATTTAAAAAAAAAAATAAAAACTGAATTTGACGAAACTAAATTGATAAAAAAAGTGTCAAAATGACTAAACTAGCAGTGTCAAAGTCTTTATCATTACTATTTTTACAAAACGCCTTTTATATTTAAATTTATTTATACCAAAGGTATACATTTGGTGATAGTATTTAGAGATTTTGTTTTTTTTAAACACTATAACTCTTTTGACCAAAAAATCGCAATATAACTTGATAAATCAGTAAAATCAATAAAAATATCCTTGTTGTAAATTAATAATAATTATTCAATAAATTATTGATAGTTGAAGGAATGAATGAATAAACCTTTATTAAATCAAAAATATGCGATACTTTAATTATGAATCAATCAGTTGTTGGTTATATAAATAAAATAATCATTAAACATTAAACATGGTTGATATTTTGTTGATTTTTTAAAATATTTAAACTTGCAGCTTTAACTGCTACTTCTGGAAGAAAATTCCAGTATTTGGCGGTTCTTAAAGCAAAACTGTACAAACTAATATTATTTCTCGCTTTTGGTAACATTAACTTAAGACTGTGATCATTTTTACTTTTAAAATTATCCCAGTTAAAAAGTCATCAAAATTTAAGTCATTTAGTTTTTTTACATTGCTATACACCATAGTTAAGTGAAATTTAGTGCGCCTAACTTTAGGTGGTTTTAATTTAAGCGTATTTAATCGGCTTATGTAACTATTTGAGAACGAAAAACCACACCTTGTAAATACTTGTCGCGTGAAATACCGCTGTACATGCTCAACTTTATCAATATCTTTACATAGATAAGGTGACCAAACCTGGCAGCAATAATCCAGTATAGGGCGGGCAAAGGACTTGTATGCGGTAACTAAAACATATGTTTTTTGTCTGAAAGCAGCAAAAACGGATGTTAATTTTTGATAACGATTTTTTTGCAATAATACTGCAGTGTTCTGTTGATTTAAGGCCAGAAGAAATTTGAACACCAAGGTCCCTAGTTTCTTCAGTCCGATTTAATACGTTATCACTAATGAAAATGGGTACTTCAGGATTATTGTGACCAGAATATAATATACTACATTTTTCTTTGGCTATTTATAATTGCCATGTTTGTGCCCAAGATATTAACTTTATAATCGCACCTTGAAGACATTGGTTATTTTTTAACCTTGATCTAGAATAATAGAGTTTCACATCATCAGCAAACAATTTGCATGTGACATCAAACTCTTTTAATTCTTTAGACAAGTCATTAATAAATAACACAAAAAGTAATGGCCCTAAAACTGTTCCCTGAAGAACACCCGAGGTGACCATGCATTCTGTGGAACTTGATTTACTTAGTACTACTTTTTGGGTTCTATGACTTAAAAAAGCCTCCATCCAACCCAACAAATCACCCTCAATTCTGTAAGCCTGTAGTTTGGAAAGAAATTTTGTATGGCACACAGAATCGAAAGCCTTACTAAAGTCTATAAACACTGTATCAATTAAATATCCTTTTTCTATGGCATTTGCCCAGTCATTCATAGACTCCAGTAAAAGAGAACAAGTTGAATGTTTCTTCAAAAAGCCATGTTGATCTTTTGTAATAAGTCTATTAATCCCCAAATAGTGTAAAAATTGCTCATTGATACCATAACCTTGCAAGCAATACAAGACACAGATATTGGACGATATTTTTTTGCTACACTTGAACAGTATTTCTTAAAAATTGCAATAACTTCAGCTTTTAATCATAGCAGAGGGAGGCTATGCGTTCTAAATGACACTTCAGAAACAGAAGTAAGTGGCTGAGCAAGATAGTTTGCTAAATTTTAAAAATATTATAGGCGGTAAGCTATGTGGAGTTCTACTACATTTTTTTTTGTTTTTTCAAAGCTTTAAAAACAATTTTTGGGGTAAATTTTATATTATTGATTTTTATATTTGGGGGAACTTTTTTTGTTTTTTGTTCAAGTTCTTTATTTTTTTTCGTAAAATTTTCAAAAAAAAACAACAGAATTTAAAACTTTAAACTTTAAACTTTAAACTTTAAAATTTAAAAATAAATCAATAGCTTTTTTATATGAGATATCAGTATATTCCAATGGGTTTTAACCGACGCACTAGTCTTAAAAAGGTCAATAAAATTTGAATTAAGATAAGTGTTCATTTGTTCCTAATTTGCTTGCTTAAAATCAAGAAAAAATTCTGTCTCAGAATTTATTGTTTTTGTTGTTCTGCATGGTGGGCGGCATAAAAATTCAATACTGTTATGGTCGCTATTAAAAAGGGGTTCGAAAATTGTAACGTTAAATATTTCTAAGTCTTAATTACAAAAAAATCAAATCTAAAAAATTAGACCCTCGTTTAGGTTCAGTAACCAGTTGGCTATAGGATTTCTCATTTAAAACGTTATGAAAAATAAATGCTAATTGACCCTCACAAGAAAAATGGTTCCAAAATTTAGTAGAAATGTTGAAGTCCCCGCATAGTATAACTGGGAATTTTGTGTCCGAAAGTACTTCTAGAAGCTCGCAAAACAATTCAAAATAGGTAAAAGTACTGTTAGCAGACCTATAAAAGCATATACATCTAGTAGGGGCATCACCAAGTAAATCTACTGCGATAATTTCAAGTGAAATAAATTTTTCAGGTATGTTAATTTGACGTGCTTTAATATCTTGTTTTACAAATATGGCAACACCACCGCCAATTTTAAGGGGGCGGTCTTTATGAAATATATTACATTTGTTTTTGGCATTAAGCATTTGATTAATAATCTCAGGTTTAAACCACGTTTCATTAAAAATTAAAAGGTGATAAAAATTTTTGTTTAGTAAGTTGTCTAGTAAATTATGATTATAAAAACTATAAACACTACGCACATTGGCATATACACAATTTAAATAATTAGTGTTTTTTTTATTTTTTGTACGCCTATATTAGATGTGGTCTCTCCCCTTATGATTTTAAATTGTTTTCCCTTTCAGAAAAAACCACCGTCCTGTGCTATTGTTATAAGAAAATTTAGCAATGAAATATTCTCCTTTGCGATTTTTGCAAACAAAATAACTGCAATCGTTGGTACTGTTATCTCTAAATTCATTATTTTTTTAAATATGCCTTCCGGTGTAAATCTCTGTAAGAGCTATGTTGCTTTCTTTTTTCAAAAGGCATAGAAGCTCGCATGTAAAGTCATTTGGTGCGCAGGTTGTTTTCTGGGTTTTTGAACAATTGGGTATAAGCTTCTAAAAGATTTCTTCGGAATAAGAGCCTTGACCCGTGTGATTTATTATAAAAATCTTCACCAAACGTGGTTTTTTATTCACACCAGAATATCCATGGCTAGATATATCGCGCGGCTTCCCCAGATGCTCTGCGCTCCTGATTTGTTTCCGTGCTCTTGAAGCCCCATGCATTCAAAAAGATCTTTTAGACTTCTCAAGAGATTGGTTAAGGTTTCACCAGGTACTTCCGGAAAGTTAGATATAATCAATTGGCACTTCATTTCTTTTTTCATTTAGAACCTCCTTGATGGCGTATACACCGGCGATTGCGACGGACTAATACCTTTTTTTACAGCTGTAGCATATGAACCGCTGTTGAAATCAGAAACCAATGTTGATTTTGGCAGATTTTCCACAATTTTTGCCAAATTTTAAAGTTTTCCTAGAATCAGGTATATTCCTTTTTAAATTTGCGTTAATTTGGCTAATGGCCAAGCCATTTTGCGCTATTAGTTCAAATATAATTGTTTATCTTATATCTATTTTTTTTATTTAAAAGGATACCTTACATGTTTTTTTTTAGCTTAAAACCCTAATTTTATATGAAATTTATATGTTAGTGAAATTAAGTTCTTCGCAGTGGTTATGGGCTTTTCTTGGCGTTTCATATTCTTAAATTTAAAATTTTCTCCCCATGGAGTTTTAAACCCCTCGCAAATCGTCCTGAAAAGACCCAATGCTGCTGTTCTGTTCCTTGACCTTATTTACGGGCTCTATTCACTCAAAATCCCTATTTCTGGGGACTAGGATCAATCAACTCGGTGCTTACCCCAGTTGAGTCACTTAAAATCCATGCTATACTTAAGCATAATTTAAAAATTGACCAGGCTTACTCTCTTAAAATTTTCCCTTCATAAAATGGCAGAATTATTCTACCGGTATATATGTCTGCCAAAATTACCAATATGACAAAAAATTCTGCCAAAACGGCAAAAAGCCTGCCAAAATTGGCAGTCTATTTCTGCCACCAAATTTATAAATTTAAAAAATACGCCACCATCTTGTTTTATTCTAAAGAAATTTTCTTGTTATGATGTTTAACTCTTTAAAAACACTAAAAAATATAGTTATTTGTAGCAACTGTTAAATTTATAAAACTTAGTAAATTATTCAAAAACAATTTGTAAATATATTTAAAATCGATATCTTATTCATGGAAACATATTGCGCGCAAGGATGCGTGATTTTAAATTTTTTTTTGTTGTTGTACTTAAAAATTTTGGAAATAATTAATTTTTTCTCAATCCTAGGCATTTTTGTTAATATTATTGGTATATTTTGGTTTCGTTTTGTATTCGGTAAGCTCAGAATTTTTTTTGTTTTTTTTTATTTCTTTAAAAAAAAAGGTATTATTTTTACTCACGATAATGTAAAATATAACGATTGTATACTTTGTTTTGAGTAATGATTGCAGAAATCATTATTAAAATTTACAGAAATTAGACGTTTTTAAGTTATTAAAGGGAAATCCAAAAAAACTATAAAAAACTTCACGTTTTTAGCACTTTACGGCTTTATTTTTTAAGCTTTAGACTTGGGTTTAGGCTTGGATTTAGGTTAAGAATTATGTTATTAAACAGTTTATTTTTGGAAATTTTAAAAGCGTTTACCATGACGCATTGTTTTTTTAAAACCGGTCCGGCTGTTTTTATTTCAAAATAAATTTTTCCACGAGAACGGCCTGCTTTAAAAATCCACCGGCATTGAAATAATAATTTTATTTAAGTAAGTTTCAAGTAAACATTTGGTAAATGCGCAAAAACATTAAGTGCCTACACACTTAATAATATTCAAAATCGGAAAAGATTCGATTGATTTTCTTGGGTTTTTTACTCGATGTTGTGAAAAACTTGTATCCATCACAACAGAATTTATTAATTATGTGAGTGCAATGCAATATTGATTATGTTTGTACCTAATACTTTGATATGAAAATGCTTTATAACTTTTTAACGATCAAATTGAAAATATTCATCATATTCCAAAATACTTCGTTTGCGCACATAAATGCGCATAAATGCGCACAATTCTTGTTTCGTTTTAGTCTTAATTTTAGTATTTTTTATTTTAATTTCTAAGTCATGTTAAAAAATAGTGCTAAAATTTGTATTTTTCGTTCAAACAAAATAAAGTAAAAATAATTATATATAAATAATTTATTGATTTAGAAATAGATTTTTGAAACTGAAGGATGTGACCAGAATCTGGTCACCAGATAGATTAAATTCGCTGCAATTTTTGAACCAGAATGCTCTCTAAATTTGCTTGGTGACTTTATCATTTAGAACTTGTTTGTTTTCAAAAATCTATTTGTGGAATTTAGAACCGAGTAAAACATTAGTATTTTACTTGCTTCAAAAGAACTTTGTTAAAAACCAAAAAGTGTTTACTGGAAAATTAACTGAGAATTTTGTTACATTTTACAAATAAAATTTTGCTTTTCCGTGTTTAATAAAAGCTTTTGTAAATTATAATAATCATCTATTGGGAATTAAAAATCTTTTTTATTACTATTAATTAATTATTGCATTTTTCAGTAGAATGTAATTTTTGGATTGTAATCAAAAATTCATTAAACATAAATTTTTCTATTAAAATCCGCAATACTTTTTTTTAATATTCAACACACTAAATAGTGGTTTAAAGCCAGTTTTATATAACTGATATAAACAAAATAAAAATTATACTTTCTAAACAAAAATTCAACACTCAACACACAAACAAATTACTTTCAATCATGAGAATCCTTGAAAAAGACCCTGGTAAATCACTTAATAGTTTATAAAGCTACATTTACATATCTTACAAATATCTTATTAAAATGAAACATATAAGCATTAAACATTCTAATTATATTATGTTGTTTTTTTTGAAAATTACTTGAGGCTACGAGTTTTAAATGGAAAAGTCTAAAAAGACTCATCAAATTAATAAAGGAAAAAATTATGTGTAAGGCAAAAATACACAAAAAACTAAAAGACAAAATATTCTTTCTTCTATCGGTCTTCAGATTTGTTTGGTGAATAAAACTGAAGCCATTTAAACTTTGTTTAAACAATAAAGCGTTGCAAAAACTCCAAGTCCCCAGTGAAAAATTATAATACTTCAAACTAGAGAGTTAAATTTTGTTCACACACATGCAATTTTTCCCATTTTTGCCATTTTGCATATCAATAAAGTAAACGAAGTGAACGGTGTTTTTGAAGTTCTACTTTTCCGAAGGCATAATTATAAATTAATTGAAAAATTTTGAGCAAAATAGTTAAAAATATGTTTGACTTGAAACAAAACCATGTCAAACGTCGCAAGATATACTTCAAAACGTAAAAAAAAGATTTATATAGCACTCACCGCAAATAGCTGCCTTAATCTAATTAAAATGAGTGTTTTTAAACCAAAATTACCGAAAACTACAAACAAACAAATTTTCAAGCAGCATCAACAACGTAAAACTAAACAATATTGTGTCTGACAACGTCGGTTTAACAAAAAAACAAGATGGCGTCGGCTGACATTAAGACGCAGGCTCCCCATGCGAGCACAGAGCTCAAAAATGTCCATTTAAAAATGACAACAACAATTAAATCAATAATTAATTGTCTGTCTTGTACCAATTTTTTAGTTGGTTAATTTCACCAAATTTATTGGTTTTGCAATAAATTTAGAAGAAACAAAATCAAGCGAATAATTTATAACAATTGTCATTCAAAATAAATTTTTTTTCTTAACGTTTTAGAAATAGCTTATTTTTTGTCAGTGAATAATTTCTTTAACTGCAATTTATAAAGCCCTTGATTACAAAAAATTACAAATTAAATTTAGAAAGTGGAAAGGATGATCTGAAGATAAGTTAAAAAGCGGTTTTGTTATAGAATTCAGAGTATATTTGATTAGTTACGTTCTGACTTCTATAAAAATATCTCTTGTTGACAAGTTATTTTAAAATTTTAGCCTATATTTTAATTTGTGTTAGAACTGTTTGTTAAAATTTTGATCTTCAATAATTTATTGTAATTTTATTGTTATTATTATTATTTGAAAATTTATTAATTGGTTTATTAACGTAAATTTTTTAATCAATAAAGCACTCAAAATAAAAAAAAATCTTAGCGCTATTGAATAGCTGCTTCTAAAAAGGCTGATTATAGACTATTTCTAAATACGCGTCTGTTACTGTACGTGGGAGGGTACAAAAAGAAAAAAAAATTAAAAAAAAAACTTAGTTTTCTTAGTTTCTTAAGTTTAAATCTGTTCTTCAAAAAATTTCAACACAATGATATGTTTCACTACGTTGAAGTGCTTTAATATATAAGTTTATGCTAAGTAAATTTTGGTTTTTATCATTACTAAAAAGTAGTAGAAAGCAGAAATCATCACTAAAACAGTATTTTCATGAACAATAATTTTAAATTGGTAAAAATAAAGTTGAAATTTGTGCTTTGAAACAAATTTCAAACCTACATGAGTTTTTTAATGTTTGGGTTGTAAAAATATTCAAAATTTAAAAATGAATTTTAAAAAGTCCATTCCAAATTTTTAAATTAAGCATTTTCTGCAATTGGAACATTGGAACGCGTCAGCAGCGCCCTAGCTACAAAGCGGCAAATAACTAAAAATCCCCAAAAAATGCTTTTGCTTTTGTAATAATAAAAAGTATTGAAGAAGTTTTGAAGAAAAGGGGTTCTGATTTTAAACCAATAAATATGTGAAATATTTTAAATCATAAAATGTACTAGTTTCTCAATTTCGCCCCTACATATGGTTGGCGCTAGTAGTTATTGTACCTTCCTCCTACACTAAAAAACCCTTATTTAGAACTAGTCTATATTCTGCCAGACTAGAATAGAAGACAAATTATAGTCTGCCAAACTTGGCAGACTATACTACATATTCTGCCAATTTAATTTTTTTGCCAATTTCAGGCAGAATAATTAGCCGCGGCAAAATGGACCAAATATTCTACCATTTTGGCAGAAAAATTCCCAGGATTTTACAGACAAAATTAAGAGAGTACAAATGTCAATACCAATTGGTACTCACATATATTTAATTTTGAGTACTCAAGCTCAAGCTCACAATTAATTCAATTGTGGGCATTACGTAATGCTCAGCTCACAACTAAAATCTGGTGCTTAATAATGCGTCCCTAGCTACAATTATATATATCACAATTATAATTTTTGGTTGATAATGAAATTTACAGTGAACTATTGCAAATTAGACTAAGGAAAATATTAAAAATAAGACACAAACTTTGCACATTCAACAAACATGCGGTGAACGTTATTGCCATCTAGTAAGTGTACCATTTCTCTTTGTAAAACAGAAATAAACTGGGGACAGTCTTTAATATAGTTTAATTGACTTTTTTGTAAATCAGCGGCATGTAGCATTGTTTTATAAAGATTGGAAAGTTTGTCAATATAGGCATCAATCTCGATTATTGTCTGAAATATTAATATTTTAAATTTTCAAGTAATTTTGAGTGTATTGATTTTAAAGATTATAAATAAAAAAACTTAAATTTGTTCAATCAAAAACTAATTTTTATTCTATGAACTTTGGCTACTGAGTTATAATTTTATCTATCTAAACATCTGTAATTTAAAGACAACCTTAAAATAGTTTGTAATAATTTTAACTTATTGCTCGGAATATTTTGATTATTCTATGTCATTTTTGATATTTTACTTTTTGCTTACCCTTTTATTTTACTATTTTAAATTTTCGTCTTTAACTTAAAAAAAACATGTTTTAAGTTTAATTTTTACTTTCATTATTTTTAAATGGGCTAAGCTTCTAAAGTTGTCATAGAGATATTAGAAATTTAATTACAACAATTTAATTGTGATCTTTTTTGTATAAAAATAATTGGAACGCAGATTTTCCTAAAATTTCATCTTAAATACTTATCATTATTTTTTCAATTCTTACTTTAAAATAGACTTAAACAAAAATTCAAAAGGTGTATGGTATCAAGGCGATACTGAATTGATTTATATAAAATCCCGCATATTTTATTTAACATATCATTTAACAAGCCATAAAATAAAATATAACACAAATATATATATATAAATATATTTATATATATATATACATATATATATATATATATATATATATATATATATATATATATATATATATATATATATATATATATATATATATATTTATTTTATGGCTTGTTAAATGATATGTTAAATAAAATATGCGGGATTTTATATAAATCAATTCAGTATCGCCTTGATATCATAAACCCTTTGAATTTTTGTTTAAGTCTATTTTAAAGTAAGAATTGAAAAAATATTAATGATAAGAAAATATATTTAAGATGAAATTTTAGGAAAATATATATAATATAATATATATATATATATATATATATATATATATATATATATATATATATATATATATATATATATATATATATATATATATATTTATATATATATATAATAATCTTTTTACTTATTAATTAATGCGCAGGATAAAATTACAGACGGGTATTAAAATAAAATATAACACAAATATATATATATATATATATATATATATATATATATATATATATATATATATATATATATATAATATAATATATATATATAATAATCTTTTTACTTATTAATTAATGCGCAGGATAAAATTACAGACGGGTACATCTTTTATTTTTAGTGCCCATGTACACTGCCTTTCCACATAAGATATTTAGAAACTATTTGTATAAAATCTATGAAAAAATATTATCGACATTAAATGATTAATTAATTATTAATTCATTAATCGACAGTGTACAGTAATATTTTTTGACAGTTAAATATGTGGAATCAGTTAAAAATGTTCATTAAACTTTTTTTAAAATTACCTGAACAGCAATGGTTATCTTGCAACGGGGTAGATTTTTTATTGTGCCACTTGGTTTAAATGGTCGCATGGTATTTGAAAACTATAATTAAAAGTATTAGTACAACTTTTTTGTTTAAAAAGGAAGAGAAGGAAGTAAAGGAATATGAGGTAGGGATGCTTTGAGCTGCTTACAAATGCTCAATACCAATTGGTACTCACATATATTTAATTGTGAGTACTAAGCTCAAGCTCAAGCTCACAATAAATCTCAGGCTCAAGCTCAAGCTCACAATTAGTCCAAGCTAATTAGCTTAATTGTGAGCTTGACCCTAAAAAATAAAAAAAATATATTATACTTCACCAAACGATATTCAAATCCTAAATATAAAGCCTAGTTAGAATATATCATGATAACAACATATTTTTTATCTGTTTAAATAATATTTTTATTGTAAAGTCATATTCTTTGTTAATTCATGACAGTTATAATAAAGAGCCTGTTTTAATTTAATAATGGAACAACTCAATTTATCTGAATTCACGTAAATAAAAAATCCATAATTTCACGCGAATTAATAAAGAATAGGCAATTATTATGACATAACTGGAAGAAATCTCGATTTTTAATACTATTCAGAAAGCATTTTATTAAATGGCTTATAGGCGTCACTCTTTGTACATGACAGTACTTAAGCATTTTTTGATAAATTGAACATTTTTCACCCATGGTTTTGTTTGTGGGTTTTGCACTTTCATTTAAAAAAATTATAATTTTTCTACAAAATGGATGTGTGTCAGAATATACACTTAAAAATTCAGTAAAAAGTTTTGTCTTTGATTTCGACCATTTTTTTGCAAAACTTTATCCTGCGTTCCAAAACCTTATAACAGTTTTTTGTTTAAATATTTTTAGGCCATTTAAAAAAGGCCGAAATAGGGATTTTGACCATTTTATCCTAGAACAATGTCTTCTTTGCTGCAGAAAGTTTTGTTTAAAAAATATTAAAGAAAAAACAGATGTCGTTTACTCCTTGATTTATTTATTTTTTGATTTTAATAAATTATTTCTCGAAATATTACTATTTGCTTTAAAAAAACCCCTAAGATCCCATTGTTTGTGAAACGCGGAAAGCAAAAAAATATTCAACAAACAGTACAGGTATTTTATCAAGTGTATTTTTGCGTTTTTTTCGTGCTGAAAACTGTCGAAACAAATAATTCAAATAATAAAATTAGCACTTTTTCATTTGAATAGAAATTTTAAGAAGAGACTTAAATCCAGCATTATTTGCTAATTCCAAAAATTGGCCGACCATTTTAAGGTAAAAATAGCTGGTTTTTTTTACTTAAATACTAATATCTTGACAAAGACTTTGTAAAAATTTTTAATCAAGGTTTCAAAATAAACAAAATAACACGTTGGTTTTGCATATATATTTTTGCTCTAAAATTTGTTTTGTAAAAGAGAATGCCATCAAAAGCCTTATTTTGGGCTTTGTTAAATATTTCGACAAAACATTGTTACAAGATTTTGGAGCACAAGCTAATATATTTTTATAAAAAACTCCAAAAGGGTCAATTCACAAAAGAATTACATGGATATGTGGAAATATTTCCTTTTTAGTTTTTACAGATTAATAGAATTTCTGCATTAATTGATTGCTTCGTTTGCGAGATATAATTACAAATTAAATTCCTATAACGCTGGATAATACTAATTTTTTGTTACTAAACCGATTAAATTGAAATTTATAAATGTGGTCCAATTGGTCTGAAAAAGCCAAAAATATCGAATTTGAGGTAGATAGGTTTTGTATCGAAGAAGTAGTCCTTTTAGTGTGTTATATGAATTTGATTTGTGACAGCTCTTCTTTAATGTTTTATTCTATAATTCAAATCAATTTTGTGCAAAAAATTACTAAATTAAAAAAAAAGATTTTTAATAATATACTAAATTTCACCCTGAAAAGTTTAAATAATAAAAATCAACAATTAAAATATTTTTGTTTCATGTGAAATGTTAGATGCTAATATACATAAAAATATGAATTAATTGTTTAATATACATAAAAATATGAATTATATAAATATTATTAGTACGTTTTATGTAAGTTTTAGTAAGTTTTATGAGTTGCCTTGGTGTTTTATCTTAAAATTAAAATTTTTTTCTTGGGGGGTATTCAACCCCTCTCCTTTGAAGGCTCTATTCATCCATAGCTCACATTTTTGGGGACTACGGCCAATCTCCTCTGTGCTTATGCCATACGATCTTCCTAAAATCTATGCTATAAGTAAGTTTAATTTGAAAATCGGCCAGGCTCACAAATGCTCAATACCAATTGGTACTCACATATATTTAATTGTGAGTACTCAGGCTCAAGCTCACAATTAATTTAATTGTGAGTACTAAGTAATGCTCAGCTCACATTTAAAATCTAGTCCTCAATGCATCCCTAATCAGAAGGCAGCAATAGTGGGCACACATTAAGAGAATTTCTAATGAAAATACATACGCCCCCGCCAGCTTGGTTTAGTCATATCTGTATACAGAAAAGGAGGAACATAAAATTTGTTACTGATTCATCACACCACGTCTCAGTGCACAATATTATATCTTGATTTGCATTGCATATAAACGCATTTAATAATTCAAGGCGCCCTTTGACACTTCTACAATTAAATAATTTGCAAGTAATATTCCACCAATTTTTTACGCTGAAGTTTTTGGGACATTTGTGCCCACTTGTGAAACCGAGTTATTTATTGGGGACAAAGGTTCCAAATTATCAGCGTAAAATTCGGCAGAGGTGTTATTTTGAGAATAATTCTTTTTAAAAGCACGATTCAAGACTTTTTTAGTGATAACAAAGTCAAATCGACAATGACCGATGTGTTTAACAAAATACATTTTACATTCAGAATTATTATTTTTTTGGTTACATAACGTGTATAGTTCGCTTAATTTAGATCTTTCTTGGGTAGTATAGCTTGGGCGCATTTGAACATTAGCGATATCAGCTGAGTCCCTTAGAGTTTTCAACATTTTTAGCGTCTCGTTGCGATCATGCAAACTTGCAAGACCTACTTTCATAAGTCGTGGAAAATTGTTTCCAGAACCCATTCTAAACACCTCGATTGCAATTGGCGCTGGTAGAGAGTCACTGTTAAAAAAACAGGTGTCAAGCATTTGCTGTGCGAGTTTCTTGCCTTCTTTAGCAGAACTAGACTCAGGAACGCCTTTGAAAACAAGAAGTTTCCCTTTTTTATCTGCGTCTGAACTTCTCATCAAGGACTGATTCATAGAAAGAAGCTGCATAAATTTTTGACAAATTTTCTTTATTTAGAAAGCGCCTTTAGTTGTTGTTCGCTAAGTCGCAAACGATTATCAAAATCAGATTTCTTGGATTCTAGCTGTTTTTTGAGTGTCAATATATCTGTCTTCTCCTGCGAACAGGCTAGACAAGGAAGAGCAATTTTGAGTTTGTTTAGCTCAGTTTGAGTCAATCCGGTGCAGCCAACATGAAACGAGCGGTTGCAGCATGGACAATCGTGGGTAACCGCATTCGATTTCAAAAGTTTTTCGCATACTGCACAGTTTGTCATAGTGGCCAATAGATGTCGCTTTGGATTATTGAAGGGAAAATTAGAGTTGTTAATACACTTGTCAATTCGACAACGATCTGGCAGAAAAGTAGACAATGATGGAGATAAATTTTCACAAAATTCAATATGGCCGAAAAAATATATTTTAAATTCGCAGTTAAATTAGCAGTAATTATAAGATAATTCGGAATGTTTTTCAGTCAAAAATTAGATGAAATGATTAGAATTTTAATGCTTTTTGAGTTACATCATTCAAAAATTAAAATAACAATATTTTTGTTTACAAAATTGGATTTATTAAATAATTTGTGCAGACAAATAATTAAACGCAACCGCAGATAAACAGGTCGTATGGTTCATACAAGGTTATAAATCAAAAGATATACAATATCTGTAAAATATATAATTTTTTGGGGCGTTATTTCAAAAAAAAAAAAAATTGATAACATATTCACTACACAAAAGCCAAATAAGTATTGTTACTGCTCTTGTTTGTTTTATTTTTTGAAAATCATGTATTTATGTTGCTAGTTTACAATTTACTAATAATTTAGATTGCAAATGCTTCCAATGTTTTATTTCTATCATATTCAAATTAAACTCATTCAAAATTGATTTTATTTGTTTTGTTTTAAAATTATTTGTCTTTTTATTACAGTTTAAAAATTTATATAAAATGTATGTATAAAATATAAAAAACTGTATAAAATTGTAAATATTATTTTTTACTCGTTTTTGTTAAAGAGTGTATACTAAGGAAAAAAATCTAACCTTTTTTAGCAACTGAATTTCATATGATGGCTTCGATGGCAAGAACAACATAACAGGATCAATAGTTTTACCAACAAGAGATAAATGCTAAAAATAGAATTAGAATATAAGTAAATTAATAAAAAATTACAGAACGTACAAAAACTACAAAAAGTTAAAAACTACAATAAAAGTGAGGGGAGTTAAAATTTAAAAAAAATGGGTTTTATTAGTTATAACTTTCGGATTCGGATTGATTCGGATGATTCGGACAAAACTTGTCAAATTACTTTGTATTGGCATTAGAAAAAAATACTTTCTGCCTAATATCATCAGGATGAATCACTTATGCAATAGTTTTTTTTGCAAAACCATATGCTTTGGAGGATAAAAATACAGCACTAAATTGTCTTTCGAAGAAATAACTTCTTATTGTGCCTGACGAAAAATATAATGCTAAAATGTAATTTATCCGCCCTTCTAACCGTGCACATGGCATGAATAAACTGACAATTGACACACGTAAAAACTGATTTTTCTAAAAGCCAGAAACAAACTCATAAATATTTGTCATTTGATTTAATACACTATTAAAATTATAAAACTTGATTACTTATTGATTTATTAGGCTTAAGTATAAGTTTTAGCGATTTTTATTTTCGGTTCAAAGTTCCCTCTGCTCCATTGACCAAAAACTCGGTTTATGCGTTTAACGTTCAGTGTTAGAAGGGCGGACAAAATTGGGTGTTGGATGTGCGCCGCCAAATCTGCCGCCAAACTGCCGCCAAATTGCCGCCAAATCTCCGCCATATAAAAACTAAGGTTGTAACTCAGTTACATGTAATTAAATAATATTATGCTCACATTAAACATGTTTTTATAATACAAAAAATTGTTAATCTTTTTTTATTATACAAAAAAAATAAAAACAAAATAGAGTTGTTTTTCTTCAGGAAGATCTCTTTTTTCAAAAAGTAGTTATAAACAGACTCCAGCCTATTGCGCCGTGGGTCATATTACTCTGTAGGAGCATAGCTATCAATATAAAACTGTCAGATTTTATTGTAAGACCCAGACGAAAAATGTTTCACAAAAAATATACGTTAACATTTACATTAAGAAATCCCTGGGTGCATTATGTATGATGCATTGCTAATTTACACAAACAATTTGGGTAGGAAAACCAAAAAACAAGGTTAAAGAAACAAAAATAAATTGTGAAAAACGTCAAAAAAATTCAAACACGCAAAAAAGATTGTTATAAATATGTACCATGATATACCATGATAGTACCATGATATTTGACTACAGCAAAAAAATGGTAGGTTCTTTTATCTGAATTTCAAGGTGGCTGAAATTAACGGAATTTTAAAATGCGTTTTGAAACTGCTTTAGAAAAAATACAAAAACATGATAATTAATCATTTTGAGCACTAAATAGAAGTTATTTTAAAGTTGTATATTGTCTCGTTTTAAATTTGATGCAGCTTAAGCACGGAAAAAAATCCTGAAAATCACAGAAAATGCTAATAATGCGGAATCACACAAATAAAAAACTTTTGCAAAAATACTTTATTCAACAGTCATCCCATTACTTTTTGGCTGGTTCTTTTGTGTTTTAAAAAAAGCTAATTTTCTAACACCCTAAATTAATCGCCGATTTTGTGATTAACCCAACTTTGTGTTTTAATTAAAAATATTTTTCGAAATTAAACAGGAAGAGCGAGCTCCTGCCAGCTCCAGGTGGGCTGGGCTCCAGGTTTACCTCAATATATTGTGGGATAAACCGAAATAATTTTGCCCATGAAAGTATTATATTAACAAATGAAACATTACCTTTCTGAGTAAAATTTAAGATATTTAAATATTATTTTTTACCACATTAAGATTACAAATTTTAAAAGCATCTTTTGTGCGCAAAATGTAATTGGGAGAAGATCAAAACAAATAAATTTGCAATTTAATGAATAAAAATTACAAAAAAAACATAAAAACAACGCATAAAAATAAACTATCATAAAAACAAGCATAAAAGCACAGTTAGTGTTTCACTGTAATGTTTAAGACCGTTATCCTAATTGACTGAAATTTGCTTTTATTCACTAACAATGGTTTATTTAATAATTTGTAAAGCCCAGTAGCCAAAATCTGGGGTTCGTTCATCTGAAATTCAAGGTGGCCGAAATTAAGGGAATTTTAAAATGCGTATTGAAACTGCTTTGGAAAAACTACAAAACATGATAATTAACAGTTTTAAGCACTAAATATTTATTTTAAGTTTGTATATTGCTTCGTTTTAAATTTCATGCAGCTTAAACACGGAAAATCACAGAAAATGCTAATAATTTGGAATAACACGAATAAAAAACTTTGCAAAAATACTTTATTCAACAGTAATCCAGTTATATTTTGGCTGGTTCTTTTGTGTTTTAAAAAGAAGCTAATTTTCTAACACCCTAAATTAATGGCCGAATTTAAATCATGACCGGAATTTTAGTCAGATACCCAACTTTCTAATTTAATTCAAAATATTTCTCAAAATTAAACCGGCAGAGCAGAGCTCCTGCCAGCTCTAGGAGGGCTGGGCTCCAGGTTTACCCCAATGGATTGGGATAAACCCGAATTAAAATTGCCCACGAAAGTATTATATTAACAAATGAAACATTACCTTTCTGAGTAAAATTAAAAAATAGCGCCTCTCTCATTTTTTGTGAGGATTTGGCTTTTGACCTCCGATCGTTGAAAAATTTGAAAACGCCGGTTTTGCGGTTTTGCGGGGTTTTTTTTTGAAAACTCCGGTTTCGTAAAAAACTTTTTTAAAGTTTTTTTTAAAGTAAATCCCACAAAATCACAAAAAACATGTCCTTTTTTTGTAATAATGTCCGGGCCGCTTGAGTTTTCATGTGTCAGTGTAATACTGTCCGACACAGGAAAACTCATGCGGCCCAGACAGTATTACAATGGTGAGTATATATAAAGTGAAATTAAATTAGGAAATTGCTATTATAATAGCTTCCTGTCCATTTTGATTTGACAAATTAAAATGGCTACTATGCTATTATAATGGAGGGTGCCATTCAAATGGAAAGGCTCATTTTGATGCCTACTTTTATTTCCTTTTTCATATAGGAGTTGCAAATTTTTTGGTATATTATAAATTTTTTTGTTTTAGAGTAGCTAACTTAATTTCGGCCACCTATTTTTATTTTCTTGGATAAGTTCTATTTGGTTTATCAAATCGACCCAAGATTTGGTTTAAAAATCAAACGACAGCTATTTTTGTTATTCCAGTGCAAAATTTAAAAATTTCTGTTACAGTTAAAGACCAGTTGAGGAAAGTTTTTTTATAGTAGCCGAAATTAAGGCGCGTGCCATTAACTTTGACCACCTTGAAAAAACTAGCTATAACATAACTATTGCTGAAACCAACAATAAAAATTTTTAAAGGTTGTAAACTTATCTCTGGGTATTAGTACCTGTAAATTTAATTTTTCCCGTTTGCAAACTTTTATAGTTATTAGCAAGACTTTAAATCATTACGTCAAAACCTTAAAAAAAACAACTGTTAATAACCTGTGTTTTTTTGTTAAATTTTTTTTGGCGTGAAAAACGTCAAAAAAAGTCAAACGCTCAAAAGATTTCGTTATAAATACGTACCATGATATACCATGATAGTATAATGATATTTGACTACAGTAAAAAAACGGTAGGTTCTTTCATCTGAATTTCAAGGTGGCCGAAATTAACGGAAGTTTTAAAATGCGTATTGAAACTGCTTTAGAAAAAATACAAAAACATGATAATTAACAATTTTGAGCACTAAATAGAAGTTATTTTAAGGTTGTATTTCGCCTCGTTTTAAATTTGATGCAGCTTAAACACGGAAAAAATCCTGAAAATCATAGAAAATGCTAATAATGTGGAATCAGACAAATAAGCTTAGTTTGATTTCTACATCATACATGTTTGTGAAATTTAAAGTTTTATTTCAGCCACTATTATTAGTTTTCTTAATAGATTGTACATGACATATGTAATCAAATAGTTTAATAAATAGTTATAGTTTAATAAATCATTTAATTGTTTGTTTATTTAGATGCCAAAAAACTTGCAGAGCCACAAGTAAATGACGAAGAAACTTAACTTGAGTAGAAAGCAAATTAGATTTTTTGATAAAATGTTTAAAATTGTTTTTTTAAAGCCGAGTCCTAAATGAATTGCATTCTTAATGATAGACGTATGTTGATGAGCTTGCCAAAAGCTTAACTTTTTAATTTCATTGCATTTCAAACCAGAAAAGAATAAAAGGCAACTTGGCTAAAAAGAGTTTTTTTTTGTTTAGCATGCAGTGTGTTTTATATTCAATATTAATTTTTTAACCAAAAACTAATGTTTACATTGAAAATGAATCAAATTTCAGTCCTTTTAAACAATATTTTGTAACACATTTGAGTTTCAAACCAGAGAAACAAGAGGTGATGAACTTTAAAAACTCCAAAAATACCATCAACCTTAGCCAAATTTATTTTTTTTAAAAAAGAGCCCCATTTAAATAATACTTGTTAAAAATTTATGAAACTAAACATTAGCTTTTGGCTACTGCGCTTTACAAATTATTAAATAAGCCAGTTTTAGTGAATAAAAGCAAATTTTAGTAAATTAGAATAACGGTCTTAAACATAACAGTGAAACACTAACTGTGTTTTTATGCTTGTTTTTATGATAGTGTAATGGTCCGAGTACCTGTTTGCCGCCTTCTGTTAGTCGGGTGCCGCCTTAGCGTTTAAGCTGTATTGTGAGTATTTATTACAGTGTATGCTCAAATATTAGAGTAGCCGTTTATTAGGTCCTTTAATTATAGGTCTCTCAGCGCGGCGTCACAACTTAGCGGGAAGGTCCAAGTTCTTCGGTCGGGGAGGCTAAGGCGAAGTGACTTTCTTTAGGCGGATAGAGTCCGGTAGAGGCGGGTAGAGGCGGTTAGAGGCGGGTGTCCGAGGCAAACAGGCGGGTATCCCAAACTGCTAACACTCCACTGTTCCTAACCGCTTCGTTGCTCCGCGAAGATAGAATTCCAATTCTTTGAGAGCGAGAGCAACCACTCGATGTTTTAACTCAGCTAACCCACTAGCTTATATGGCGAGAGGCCCGCTTAAATACCCTTGCGCATAAGCGCACGCCCCTTACGCCCGCTGATTGGTTAAAGGCCCACCGATGGTTTATTTGCCCATTACATTTTCCCTCCTCCCCACAAATTTGTGCCCTCACAACATACTCAAATTTATATCAAGGTCCCTTGTCCTACCTAGGGTTGCCAAACTTAAAGGGAAAAAGTGGTCCCCTGCCGGGCGGGAATGGCCATGGGTCCCTTTGGATACATGACGATTCGCTACCTGCAGGTTGCGAGACCCGTCTTCCCCTAGCACACAGTAAACATTAAAAAAAATTACAAACAATTTGTGAAAGTATCACCTAACAGTGACGGCCTTAGTGATTTAAAAAAAACACAAATTATGCAATAAAAGGTCCAAAAAAATTGAAGGTCCATTCGCCACTTCACTCCACCACTTTGATGTAAGCGGCCCGCCAGAAATGGCGGACCGGTCCAGACCCAAAATTTCGAGTTAGGAGCACATCAAAGTTGGTCCAGTCCATGCGCTCTTTAAGGACAGCTGGCGAGAGGTTTCTGGCCTCAGGAACACAAGAAACCAAAGTAAACTTAAAAAGTACGATGGTCTTTAGGTCCCTGGGGTGGGTTGCGATCCATGTGCTCCCGCTTCCTGGGGTGAATTTGACGCGTACTTGGTCCTCATGGCGATGGAATACTCCCGCCAAAATCTGCGGCGGTCCCGATCCGGTCGAAATTCGGGTTAGGACGGTCCGTTCCACGTACGGCGGCTCCAGGTCCTCCGGGTAACGCATGCAGCCTGAGATCCAGCTTCGCGGGGGGTTGCTGCCGGATCGGTCCTCAAGCGCTAGGCCTTTGTAGCAAACGCTAACCCAGCCATCGTTGCGCGGCTCTGTCTCCAGCGCACCCCAAAAAAGGTCTTCGTGGCGTCCTACCAGTCCATAAATGTTTCTAATAAAAGGCACCTGGCGGTCCCAGTCCACTTCCGCTTGAATGGCGTCTCCCACCTGGAATAGTTTCGAAGAATCTCCGGAGAATCGCAGCCGCAAGCCCTTGAGCTTGGTGCTCTGGTAGGCCTCGGCGGTCTGTCCGGTTCTTGCTTGGCAGACCATCACCCTAGGCGTAATGCTGCGGACTTGCAAGCACCCATAATTGAGCTGGGCTAGATCGTTCGGAGTTGGTGGTCGGTCCTCGATTGCTTCTTCTTCAGGTACTCTGTGCAGTACTCTGAAAAATAGGTCCTCATCAAAAAAATCCATTCCGGGACTGGGAGGTGGAGTAGGATCCTTCGGCGGTTCGCGGACCATGGCCTTCACAGCCGCTACCGATTTCGGCACTACACCAGGCGGAAGAATCTCAATGGCCGACGGCGATGAGGCAGAATTTGCAGGCAACTCTGGATTTGGAGATGGCGGAAAAAAATCCGGACGGTTGGAGGGTCCAGGCAGTGGAGAAGGCGACCCGCACCGCGATGAGCTTGGTCCATTTTCCTTAGAAGGCGTGGCTTCTGCGGACAACAAGGCGGGCGCAGCCTTTAAAACTGGGGCGAGATGTTTAGCCGTTTCCTCTGTCGGGGTAGGACGGTCCATCGCCGCCAATGGCTCTTTGTGATCAGGCGCGGCTTTTGCAGAGTCCTTCAGGGCTGGCTGACTGATAGGAGCGGCGGAGGGAAGTGAAGCGGCCAGAGCCGAAACCACGACTGCCGGAAGCGGTCCTTCTGATGACCCTGCATTCGGGCGCTTAGACTTTGTATTTCCCATACTAAAGAAAGCAGAAACGTGCATATAACATATAACAAAAAAATATGTATCTTGTTATAAAATTTTTAAAATATGAAAAGTTACTTATAATATTTCACTCTTATATAATTATAACTGAATAATAAATGCGACATATGTTTAGGAAGAATTTAAAACCACTTGTCTATTAGATTATAGTTTTTTTTTTAATTTTTTTGTTTTTTGTTTGAAGGAAAAAGAAAAAATTAATTAAGTTTATAAGTTTACAAAGGGTAATAGTTATTACGATTAGATATATATTTTAAATAATTGTGAAATGGCAATACGCATAATTAAAAATTTAGCTTTTGTTTTAACAAAAAACAACTTTATCTTAATAGACAACCAGGTTATTACAAAAATATACGAATGTTTTATATTAAATAACTCGAATAAAACCTTTTACTTACATAGAAAAATTATTTAGTTGAATACGCATTATTTATAATAAGTGGTAGAATTTTACACTTGAACATATTGTAAACTCTAAAGTTACTACATTCAACAATTAACAAATACAATAATTTTTTTAAGCCACAATTATGATATATTTTGCATTAATTTTTGGTGAACAGTTTTTAATAAGTTTTTTTTTAACATTTTTGAGATTAATTTGACGGCAAAGTTATTTTGCTATTATATACGACACGTCATATTATTATGATTTTTTTTTGCGATTTCTATTATTACCACGTTAAAATACAGTCATACGGTTACGATAACTAAATTAAGTACACTGTAAAACAATACTCAATAACAATTCATACACCGTTATTTAAATGAATGTTCTATATATGTGTTTTATACAAAATAACAAACTTCATAAAAATTAATGATACTTTTTAAACAAATAAACGGCAAGGTAATACTAATTATTTTAATTTTAAAAACAAATGATTATATTTTTTTTTAATTTTAACTTAAAACCTAGATAACGTAGACACCTACCTTAGATGGATGATAACCGGTGATAGAAAAAAATTATGCGGTCCAGACCAGATGTAGAAAATTATTAGCCGAAGAATCGAACGCTCCACTCGAACCAAACACTATGACAATAGGAATGATGAGTTTACCGAGTGGAGGGTCGAGTTTCGACTAAAGAGATCGTTGTCTGGTCTGGTATCGCGTAGGGTAGGGCGGCTCTATGTTATCTACGTTTTCTTTGCCAGCTGAAAGTTTTGATGTGCTATTTGTTTTCCTAATATTTTTTAGGCAATTGCGCCCTAGCGTTTTGCGAGTGGGCTGTTTGTTAAATGCGTCTGATTGAAAGAAAGAATTTCGCCCTTTCTTTCCAGAGGACGATGTTTGGGTCTTCATCCTGACGTTTGACCTTGACTGATTCTTTCTTTTCCGGGGTCTTCCATGGGTTAAAGAACTCAATTTTTCTTTAGCGGCTTTGGGTCCCCGGACTTTAGATCCTTGTTTTGAAGTTCCTTCAGTGTTTTCTTGATCCTTTTTTTGATGTGAAAACTGATCTTGTTCAAGAACAAGGGTGTCTCCTGGCCGATAGGATAATTCATTTTTGGCTCCATTTTCCGGAATTTGTAGATTGTTGTCATTTTCCCATTCTGCTTCATAATGATCCTCCATTTCAACTGCTTTGTCTTCTTCTTGCGGTTCAGGGAAACTTGCTTCTTCAACGTGTGGTTCTTCCTCTTCTGTTGGGCAGTCAGCTTCTTTGGGTAATGTTAAAGTTGTAGGTAGATGACACGCTTTTAAGCGATTAAAATGGACAGTTTTAGGCGCAACATTTCTGCGGTTTATAGGTACTATTCCGGCCATTGGCAGATCAATTTTGACTATTCAAAAGGGACCCATATAAAAGTGTTTAAACTTTTTTCCAGCATCCTTTTTTGTGATCCTTGGAGTGTATAAATACACTAATTCTCCAATTTTAAAGGTATGATTTGTCGCCTTTCGGTCGTAGGCCATCTTTAGAGTAAGTTGTGCGGTTGCCAAACTTTCTTGTGCAAGTTGAAACGCTAACTGACGGTTGGTCAACATTTTAGCTCGATATTCTTCCACACTTGAATAAGCGTCTCTGGGTAAGTTCAGCTTTGCCTCCGTTGGCAAGGTTACGTCACAGAGATACATTAAGTAAAATGGTGTATTGCGGGTTGAATGAGAAACACTGGTGTTCAATGCGAGCAGGGAAAACGGTAACGCTTGGTCCCAGTCGGTACCTGCTCTGGAAACAAAATGACCCAAGCAGTTGATTAATTGTTTGTTGGAATTCTCACTGAGTCCATTTTCCTGCGGGTGCATAGGTGAACTTTTGCTTTTCTGTATTCCTAAGCTTTGGCAGAGATCCTTTAATTGTCGATTTTCAAAACAGGTTCCATTATCGGTGAGTAGAGTATCAATAACCCCATATCGGGCTACAATCCCTTTTGCAAAAGCTTCACACACGGTTTCAGCCTTTAGATCAAGGATTGGGAAAGCTTTAATCCATCTTGTGAGTGATTCTGTAAAAACCAATAGGTGTTTGTTTCTTTTCTTAGAGCTTGCAAGTGGTCCTATAGTATTGGCTGTAAAACGAGTGAATTTGGCGACTGTTGGCAGTGGTTTCAATGGTGCTCTAGGTTTTGGAATTATTCCTTTTCTAGTTGCACATGAGTCACATTGTTTGATGTGATGTATGACGTCTTGACGAAGTCCTGGCCACCAGAATTTTTGTCAAATTCGTTTTTCAGTTTTTGAATTGCCAAAATGTCCAGTAAGAATGTTTCCATGATACTGGTCCAAGACGATCTGTCAATGGCTTGCAGGAACTACTAACTGTTGAACATTCTGTCCTCTGATATCTTTATAGAGGTGAAATAACTTGTCGTCATGAAGTTTAAAGTTTCTTGCTTGTATCTTCAAAAGGTCTGCTTCTTTTGTATCCTGTGGTAACGATCCATCCTTGAGATACTTCCAAAGTGGTTTCCATACTGGATCTTCTTTCTGTGCTGTTGGTAGGTCCTCAGTCAGCAATGCTTCATTTTCCTCTAACCCTAATGCGAACAACGGAAAAGGCAGGTCTGGGTTAATTTCTACTTGAGTCAATCCTTCTGTTGGAAGTCTAGACAGTGCATCAGCATTGGTATGGGTAGATCCTTTCTTGTACTGAATCTGAAAATCGGTATCCAAAAGGAGCATTGCCCATCTTTGTAGCTTTAATTTCAAGTGAGGTGTGGTGAGCAACCACTCCAGGGCTTGATGGTCGCTTATGAGGATGCATTTTGCGCGATACAAATAGGTTGAGAATGCTTTGACAGCAAACACTAAGGCAGCTGCTTCAGCTTCGGTGACATGCCAACGACGTTCTCTGGGACTCATGGTCCTACTGGCACAAGCAATCATATGCTCTTTACCATCATCTCCAATTTGAGACAAAATGGCTCCAAAATGATAGCCACTGGCGTCCACATGCAGTAGGAACTCTTTTTCAGCTTTTGGAAAGGCTAATACTGGAGCGGTGGTCAGACGTTTCTTTAGTTCATCAAAGGCACTTTGTTGATTAGGTCCCCATTTGAATGTTGTTTCTTTTTGAAGCAATTTGGTTAGTGGATTAGCGATTCAAGCGAAGTCTCGAATATGTGATCTGTAGTAGGAGGCCAAACCCAGAAATGACTTTACCTCTTTTGGAGAACTTGGAGGCAGCATTTTTCATATGGCACCTACTTTGTTAGGGTCCACTTGAATACCATGAGCTGAAATGACATATCCCAGGTAGTTGACTTCTGCTCTTCCAAATTTTTCTTGCGATTCTGGAGTCAAACACGTTTGCCAATAGGCTGACTGGAGATCGCATGAAGAGAAAAATTTGGCTCCATGTAAAGAATCCATGATGTCTCGTATGTTCTTCAGTGGATATACATCTGATTTGGTAACCTTATTTAGTTAGCGGTAGTCACAGGCAAAACGCAAGCCTCCGTCTTTCTTGCGCAATACAACAACTCCTGAGCACCAAGGACTGCTACTTGGCGTGATGACACCACAGCGTAGCATTTTTTCTACTTCCTTGCAGACTTCATCACGCATCCCAAGGGGAATGCGGTATGGTCGAGTTTTGAAGGGTGGGGCATCAGCAGTGTCAATTTCATGTGGAAAAACATTTGTCTTTCCTAGATCAGTATTGGATTTTGCAAAAAGATGCCTGTAGTCTGCAATAAGGTCCATAAGTTTTTCTTTCTGCACTCCAGAAAGTACACTTTTTGTTAGATCCACTGGAGGCAATTGCTGTTTTTCTGTAGCTTCAACTGACTGCTTCGTTGGAGGTTGTGGTCCTTCTATTTTGGTTTGACTAAGCCTTCCATGTTCCACAAAACAAGGTTCTCGCGAGTTCTTTTGAAGGTGTTCTACTTGGTAACTTTGTTGTGGACATTTTTCTGGTTGTTTCCATCTTGGTAGTTTATCTGGATATGTTGAAGGTGGTATATAGGCAATAATTGGGTCATATCCAGGAAGATAAATAGAACCAATTCTAGTGTTTTTATAAATTGTGATGTCTAGAGGATGAGGGTTCATGAGCCTGATGGGCACCAAGCTGTCTTGAGGTCGTACTATTGCGCGAGCTGCATGCAAGCGGCGGTTGGGGTCTGTGCTCTCCCTGGGTTCAAAAATACATTCACATCCTTCATAATTTTTTGGAAAATCGATTAGGATTGCGGTGTAAATGCATTCAGACCTTGCTGGAATGATTTGATCCTTTAGTTGTCGAACATAAAATTCCATTTCTCCACGTTGGGGCTCCTTAAAGTTTGTTTTTTCAAATGGGATTGGTCCACTCTTGGCGGTCCAAAGACGACGTCCTTTAAAGTCAATTGTGCTGTGACCTAATCTACTCAATACGTCTGTTCCTAGGATGCATCCAATCTCAGCAAAGGGTTCATCAGTTATGTGAAGTAGTACTGTTTCTTGCTGGTTTCCCACTTAAATGTCCACTTCAATAGCTCCTAAGACTTTAAGTTGGCTACCACAAACAGCTATTTCTTTTGAAGTGGTCCTAGGTTGTAGCCGGTAGTTGGGAATTTGCGCGGCATCTTGTACTGACATAATGGTGAGTGAACTTCCTGTGTCCCACAGAGCTCGGAATTTTTGATTATTGAACTTGATTTGAACAACTGGTTGATGTTCAAAATCTGCAAAGGCCACTGCTTGCATAGGCGGGTCTTGTATGTTGGTTCCTGGATAGATGGACGCTCCATAGGGTTGCACCATGGTTTGCTTTTGTAAGGAGGTGGTCCTCAAAGGAGGTTCTGGAATCCGGTGTGGTGGCACTGGAGGAACCATAGGCGGTTGTACAGTGACTTCCTTGCACTCTGCTGTGAAATTGTTTCCTTGATTCTGTCCTGCTTGCAGAAGTTCTAACAATCGTAGGGTCTGAGGAGTCGGTTCTGGGGAAACATGAATATCTTCCACAGTTAAACGTGGTCTAGAGTTTGGTGCAGTGGTACGCTTTTGCATAGAACTCAAAATGTGAGTTAGGAGTCTTCCAACAGCTTTCACCATTATTATTAATAAACGAAAAATAGTAAAATTCCTCAGATGCCCTTGGTGGGGAAATACATGAAGAACAATGATCACCAATCTGATGTAGGCATTGACCACAAGTGTCCATATTTGAAAAAATCACAGGCTAAAACCGGTAAACAGTCCAAAACCTTTTCTTAGAACGTTTTGTGCAAATCTTTGGGCTGCAAGTTGAGGATTTTCAGATAATTGATGCCCTACTCCAAAATAGTCCATTATCTGGTTTTGGTAATGAACAGCTGAATAAAGATCATTCAGAGTAACCACCCCTCTGACAGTGGTTTAATTGTAGAATACATATTCATGGAAAACAGACATGTCCAGAGGAATTAAAGTGGACATCTTTGGCGCATAAAATGACAGCTGTCCAACAGAGCTAGTTACAGCTCTTAAGGTTCCAGAGTCTGAAGTGTAGAGGTATGTCTGATTATTGTATCGCACAGGCACTGTTCTGAATAAGTTGCACTCTATTATTGGGCTGGTTTGATGAACGATGCTTGTTGAAGGGTCCTGATAAGCCATTATTATTTGATTTTGCCATTCTACTTTTATTGGCACAAATTTTGTGCAAGTGTGGTTCATTTTTACATAGGTAACTGCCTCCGATGGTATAGTTTGACATGGATATACTTCTAGAAGATCAGCTCCAACAAAGGCAATAATATCTGGTCTGTTGAGCAACGTTCGAGCGGTACTAGTTGGATTGTCAAAGATCTGGGCTCTAATGACGTTGTAGAGATGGTGGATTGCTTGACATTGTCCTATCAAAGCGTATTCAAATGTAGTTTTGAGGGATTCTTTTAAAACTTCAGAAACAGCTTGAATTGTGAGGCCAATTGGTCAGTTCCTACCAATCCATGCGTTTTTTGTTTAGGTCTTAAACTTGCAGTTTCTAACGATTTCTGGTAAGTGTTGTTGAAAAATTTTGAGGCATCTCTCTTCTTTTGATGAATTTTCCATCGGTTTGCTAGTTTATTAGTCTGGTTTTCTAAAATTTGACGCTTGATACGAGTAATGCTTGCAGCTTTCGGTTGTTTTTTCAAAATTCGAAAGGCGATTCCTTGGTCAGACTCAGTGACTCTGGTTTGTTCACAAGGGTTAAGAACGGTGTGAGGGTTGTCCTTCCATGTGAGTGCAAAATTGCGATCTTCTGATAAGAAATGACGTCCTATCATTTGTCCTTTAAGGTCCTTAAACACTAGGAAAGGACAATTTTCCCTGGGATCAGGCGACCAACTTAAACGTGAATTGTCTGATAGCATACAGGATCCACGATGATAGGAGCATGAAGTTACATTGCCTACTGGACTTTCCATGTGAGGGCTGTTGTAGCGTTTGAATACAGCAGTCTTGTACCAAAAGCAATTGGTCACTTCAAATGGTTTCCAGTGGCAACAGTCAAAACCACCACCAGGATAATGCCATTTTAGAACATTCTGGGTCCTATGAAGTCCTCCTATTTCAACAAGGTCTCCATCCTGGCATTTATTGAGTGTCACCATCTGGTGGCACTCACCTTCAGACACTGAGTGGTGGGTTGTTTTTTCTCGTTTTAGGAAGTTGTCATAGAAAAACCATGAAAATGTCTCAACTCTTTTTGTAATTCTTTTGCAGTGATAAGCATGCGTTTTATACTCCACCTGGTTCTGCTTGTAGAATCTTACGAAAGCATTCTAAGCTGGGGCTGCTGCTGCATTGGACCTATTGATCTTGCATGGGGGAGTTTCTGGCACAGTTCACAGGGTCCTTCCATTTTTAGTTTGACAAAACATGGGTCCATTGGGAATCAATCTGTAGGTTCCAGGCAAGAAAATGGCCAGAATGACAACAATCGTTATCGTTGCCATGTATTTAGAAGGTCCTTTACTGGATGACGATCCGCTTTTGCTTGTCTTGGCCTTTTCTTTCAGCTTTGATGGCTGAGATTGTTCCTGATGCCTGGTTAAATAGGAATCTGAGATAGATCCCATTTTAAAATATGCTGTAGCGTCTTTGGAGGAAAGAAGTGAGTGGTTTTTGAAGAAACTGGTGGAATGACTTTTAGAAGCTCGGCCATACTGGTCCTTTTTGGTCTTTTCTGACTTCTGTTTGTAGTGCTCAGAACTGCGTTGCGTTGGTACCCTGCTTGAAGCTGACTGATCGCGATATCCTTTTCTGTCTGAGGATAATGAGCGGCTATCGGATGAATGAGATGAATGTCTTGAAGAAACTTTCAATAGATGAAATTGTGGACATCGCTCCCCTTCTCTCACAGGTAGACTGATTACTGACTTCAGTTTTTTTTGAATTTTCTATTTTTAATTTTCTTCTGTTTTTCTCAAGCTTGTTCATGTTTGCCCTTCCTTCATTTTCATTCTTGCCATTTTCGTTTGGCTCTTCGACTTCAGCGATTTCTCCTTTTCTTTGTTCTTTCTTTCTGGCAAAAGATCAGGTGCTCTAAAATCTTCCTGATGATCGACTGAATGATCCTGTTTTTCCTTGAACAATATGCTGGTGGTAATTGAAGTTGCTGCATTTGAGGACTATCACCTTGTAACGACACCTTTACTGGTTCTGGAATAGTGACAATCTCTATTTTCTGTTTTGACTGACCTTTAGGTTCTTTGGAAATAACTGGTCGTTTGTTGTTCCAATGAGTTGCCAAAACTTCTCTGGACATAATTCCTTTATGGACTAGCGCACGCTCAATATATTCAATTCTGTTTTGTAGTTTGATGAAGGTTTGATCAGTTCCAAGGCTGGCCCTGGTGATTTTTTCTGACAAAGTTGAGCATTCCTGCTGACTGGTTTTCTGTTGCTGTTGGATTGTGTTTTTCCAGCGTTTCTATTTGCTGGATCATGCGTCCCATATCCAAGAGAAGTTGTTGTGACATGATTTGGTTTTGTTTCCAAATTATTTTTGGTAGAGTCAACTGGTCCAAATTAGTTCCCTGGGTTAACTCCAGAAAACTGAGCATCATAGGCTTCTTCAGATAAATCCTCCTTTGGATGCGGCATAGGTGATGAAGACCTGTTTTGAGTTTATATGGTGGCGGTTCTGAGCTGTCGTCTTTGAATGGTGGCCACCCCAAATAAAAGTCGTTCTTAGGATCCAAGCCCACTTGCTGTCCTGGTCTTACTGACTGTGGATGCTGAAATGGCACTTTCTGTTTAGCTTGTTCTGGGGGCAAACCAAAATATCTGGGTCCAGTAAATCCGCTGGTGCCTTTCCAAAATGCGATCCTTAGGTTTGAACTTTCATGGTTACAGCTGTCGTGTGACAAAGAGTCACTTGACGCAGAAATCACCATAGAACGCTGATAGGCGCTGTCTACAGTTTGGTCTGCTGATAAGGGAACACTTTGATTGTTTCCATCATCGGTGTCTGAACGACTCTGGTCCAACAGTGAGCTTCTAATGCTTTCTATCCTGCTGGGAATACTGATTTCTGAAGATGTGCGGTCCAGAAGAGCTGGGCGCACTCAGAACCTCTTGTCTTTTCCCTGATTCCAATTTTCTTGTTCTTGAGCATCAGTGAAAGCTATTTCTTCCTCCAGAGGTTTATCTTGTGCTACATGGTTTTGTTGGTCCTTCCTAGAATCAGTTCCGCGCTGTTTAAACTGGTCTGTAGGTCTGTTTTGATGTCGTTGCTCTTCATTGTACTCTGGTTTACTCTGACTCAGCTGCTCCCTTGTTTTGCTATGATACGGAATGAGATTGGAATCATGTGGTTGAACAGAACGCTGTTGACGATGTGGTTGTTTTCTGTGTCCTTTGTCTTAGACATCAAATTCTTTTTTGGCTAGTACTTTCCACAGCTTTAGATTGATGATTTCTTTCTTGGTCAATTTTGTTTAAATGGTCCTTTGGGTTGCTGCTAAGGTGGTTTGGTTTTTCACTGATCCGCTTCTTGCTGGATTCTATCCACTTCTTGGCCTTCTTGGTTTAGGCTGCCAACAGAACAGGTGCTAGCGGAACGCCAATTTTCTCTGGACTGAGATCGGCGCTGAGAAGGTCTTCTTTTGTTGTAGTTAGCTTCTTTTGCTGGGAGTTTGCAAACGCGTTGTGTCCTCTCAAGAGGTTGGTCCTGTGAGCTATAAGGCATTAGCTTTTGGGTTTTCTGATGGTCCTTGGATGACTGGTTCCCACATTCTGGACTGCTGTGGTCACTGCTACTTGAACGTCCTCTTTCTGTAAGTCGTTTCTTTCCAGTTTTTTGGGCAGCAGGAGATCCTAGCGTCAATCTTTGTTGAGCATGAAAACAG